>JAGDYQ010000107.1:2529849-2542181 GCA_021962125.1 Bulinus truncatus | reverse complement strand
GTTAAACATCCTTTTTTTTTTTAAAAATCTAATTATATAAAGAAAAGTTTTCCACAACTTTTTCATGATCTAAAACTTATCATTAATAATCAGTAATTTTTGTTTCATTGTAGTATATGCAAGTTCTCATGGAAATAGATAAAATCTAAAGTCATGTTATCTCTGATATAGATTGCTATATGGCCTAAATTTTCCTATATAGTAATGGTGTACTTTAAAAATTTTTGTGTGTAAGAAAATATTTTACTAGCAAAAAAAAATGCATCTGAGTGTGTCATCTTAATGAATATATTTCTTACAGGCATTTCTGCCTGCTGTTTTTATTTTATTTTTTTCTTGATTCTGTTAGGAGGTTTGACAATAATATATTTTAACATTGATGGGGCAATTAATTTTTTAAACCAAGTTAAATAGATGTGGCTGTTGATAAATGTTTAAATTGGATGAACATTTCAATTGGGTAAACAAAAAAGCAGATAATAAGATGCCACAAACAGAATATTTTATTTATTTTTTTTTACATACCGACAGCTGAGCTGTCAACCCAAAGTCCAACCAAGTGGTGGTATTTCTTTCTCAGGTCTAAGATAATGTCAGCTTTAACAGGAACCTTACATTAGCTAAGTAAAAGTTGTAGGTACAGTACCAGGTACTAAATTGCCTTTTATGTCATAGTCACTAAAAACTGGTGAACTATTGAGAGGTGAAGGTTAGGTGATATATCTCTCTGTATTTTATTACGTATGAAAGCCTATGCCAATGTTTTTTCATAATAATGTTTTTAAATGGTGGTGACTTAATACATTTGTATACTTCAGTAAAAGATGTCAGCAGTGTGTCATATTTAAAACACTTTGAAACATTCTCTTCTATTGGTGTAACTACTCGGATCAGAAGATTTGTAGACGATAAGGAACTCTACAAACAAGTGAAATTTAAAGTCTTTGATAGGTAATATATATATTTGCTAGATAAATAATGTGTTGAATGTATATAAATAGTCTGTGACTATATTTGATTATGTTTGCCTTTAAAAAAAAAATAAAGTTCCCTTAGCCCAAAGGGGACTTCGGGGCAGATAAAGTGTAGGATTCTGTAACCTAGGCATATGAAGGGATTGTGTGGTTAGCACAACGCCCAGCTGCCTTTACTTCTCCAACTTAAGTCAGGTACCCATTTAAAGCTGGGTGGACTTGTGGGACGACTTTGAAACACATTTCACCTGGGAAAATTCTCATTGTTCTCACCGAGGATCGAACCCAGGACTCTCAGGTCGACAGTCGAGTATCTACACCACCCGGCCATCCGTCCCCGTTTACCATCAATTAAATTGAATTTTACACTTAAAATACATTGTAAAATATGACGCTTATTGATATTTTATCTGTAAGCATAATATTTTATTTAGTAATCATGGCACAATTTCTCAACATTCCAAAAAATGAACCAAAACTTTTTATTTATTTTTTTTTTTTCATTAGAAGTTTTGCTATTGTTTTAAAATCTGGCACTGAAGTTTTGGCCAATGGATTTAGTGCAAAACTGGTTGGTCAAGATGGGCATCTGACTTCTTTTTATATTGATCAAAGTAAATTATATACTGGTTATCTGTTAGGTAAGTTTTTGTTCATAGCTTCAAAAAAACGTCTACCCATAAAAAACATTCTGTAAATTTCACATTATTCTTTAAGTTACTCATTGGATCTATTTTTGCAAATGAATTAACTGATTAATTCTTTTTAAAACTCAAAAGATCAGCCTGATGTTAGAGTGACAGGCCATATGGAAGACATGCTTTTATCTATACAGATATTTGACAAGAATGACACTTACTCTGTTGAGGTGAGATTTAATTATTGTATCACATTTCATTGTTTTATTAAAAAAAATTTCACGAGCTGTTATATCTCAGCTAATTATTCATACCAATGTGTCATTAGCAAAATTGGGCTCTTTGTGTTTGGAGATGTTAAAGTGACACTAAATGTTATCGCTGATCATGTGATTTCATTGATAAACAAATATGTAAATTTTACTTGTGAAAGGGAGATGGACAGTCAGTTGAGATGGGACCAGACTTGTAGATAGTGAGCATATGTTGTTAGTAGAGACTGAGTTAACTGCAAGTCAGTGTAGTTGTCAGAGCTAAGGATTTCATCTGTACATTTCTGTATATAAAGTTGTACATGAGTTGCTTAATAAACTTGTTGAAATACTCAGCACACTGTCATGTTTTAATTGTAGTGAAGCCAGAAAGTGAGTGGTGTAAAAATAAATACTGTCCCATTCAGGTCCAAGTCTCTTACTCCAAAAGAACTAGGGCAAAAAGTCTCAGCTCATGCGTGTTACGGGTGGTGTAACAATATAATAGTGGCTTATTACTGTACAAGATTAAAATTACATGCATTTACACTTATCAGATTATCTTCTTTGCAACTTATTTCTACTTTTGTTTTGAATCTAAACATTTCAGCCGGCACAACATATCTTACAGCCCTCTGACAATCCTAAAAACCACACAATGGTGGCATATCGTAGCTCTGACATATCTCATGTTCCTGGAAAATGGTATTCAAATGATGTTTGTATAAGTTTTGTCTTGTAATTAAAAATGGTAAACATTTAAAATACAACATAAATAATAATAATGCTTTTTTAGTTTTTTTTGTTTTTTTTTATTGTTGAGTGGTGTTGAGCGTTCCCACTTAATGCTGAATGAAGAAACACCTTTTTCTGTCTTGAGTTGTAAGTATTAATTGTACATATTGTTTACCTAATACTAATAAGTCATTTCAGGTCATTTTAAAATGATATGGGACGACAGGCGTAGTTACATCTCTGATGCATTTTTGGAATCATTTTATAGCCTGCCACTGTTCCACATAATAATAAAAATAAACTGTTATTGAAACAAGACAGGAATGTCCCCAAAAAAATAATTAATTTTTCTCCACTGCGGAATATTGTGACTATAATTGTTTGTCCTTTTGACACTTCAGATATATTCTTATATAAAGGTAATGAATGTTTTTGTTCTCTGGCATTGTACTTTTAAGAAGAAAATGTACAAAGGTAAATAGATTACTCATTTATGATATTTTTTTACAGCTATTTCTGGGTTGTTTCATTTTTCAGCAAGCGATCCCGGGCGTAAAAAGAGAAATCTGTCTGGGGATACTTGTGTCATTTTTCTTGCAGCAGATTATGACTTTTTTAATAACCGATGTCATCGACATTTTCTGAGATGCTCCTCATTGATGGTAGTGTTATTTCTAATTTCTTTTCTGTAATCTTCACAAAATATTTTTTTACTACATTATCTGATAGAAATTAATAGATGCTCTGTAATAATTAGAATGTTTTCATCAAGTTGAATGAATTTTTTAACGATTTAATAGATTTTAGATAAGATTGTATCAACTCAACATATGTTGCATATTGTAACCCACTTCACATGATTTGACCATTTTTCGCTATAACAGATTAACTTCATTCAAAATGCTAATGACATATTTAGAAAGTCTACATTTGAAGATGCACTTCACAATACGTACACTGGTATTGGACTTCAGATAGGGATGGTGAGTAACAAGCTAATATCACTTCTTCACACTGTTTCTAAGAGTCTTTAATTGTTGGCTTTCCTCTGTATGGTTAGCCTTTTGTTTTGTAGCTGATTGAGTCCAATAAGTTTTATGTTTGTTGTTTTTTCTCAGCTTGTTTTATATACAACCTACACTTATACAGCCGACAATTATAGATTCCATTTTAACGCAAAAGGTGTCCAGTGGACTCACCAGTCGAAGCTAGAAGTAAGTAATACAGAAGTACCTCAAAATTCAAAAGCCTAATAATAGCCACATCCATAAGATCCATAAGTATTAATTATAATATTTTTATTGCATTTTTTTCTTTGTCATTGCAAAAAAAATCTTATTAGAACTTCTAAAACATATGAATTCCGTTTATTTTTGTGTTTTTTAAAATTTCATTAATTGAAAGTTTTTCTGATTGTTTTTATTTATTTTTTTCAGTCATTTGCTTTCTATGTGAGTTTGCTGAGTAAAAAATACTGTTTGTTTCATTTACTAACAAGTTACCCAATGCCTAATCATGTTTGGGGCTATTCGTTTGAACAACGAATTTGTGAATGTAAGTAAACATACAACTTTTTCCTTCATCCTCTTTTCATATTTTTCATAAAACCCTCCGCTCACCCATCTCTGTGAGAGTTTGATTTATTTATTATTGTTTTGGAATGATTCTATTGATATGCTTTTTTTAAATAATTTTTTCCAACATATTTGTGCTAATGATTTTAGCTTCTACTGCATTGTGTGGTTCACAAACTAATTAGGGGGTTGCAAAATACTAAACGTTTAATATTTATAAACGGATCCTTTTCTATAATGGTTATATGACTGATTGTTTTCTTTGCTTTAATAAAAAAAAATTCACAACTAAAAAATAGTTTTGAAAACCACTTAACTAATTTCTATGGCTGTAGTCCATTTTTCGGCTTTAAATTTTTTCATTAGGCCTATACTTTTTTTTATACATTTTTGACATATACATGTATTTCTATCTCTGACAGCTGAGAAAAAATCTTATCTCAAAAACACGGGTTTCACAAGCGATGTTGATGAAGTGATGGGACCTTTGTTAAGTCAGCAGTTGAATCTTGTGTTGGCTCATGGTAATACACCTTGCTATTCTTTATTTCAATTTCTCACTTCATTGGGTGAATCACTAACCTATTTGCTAAAGAACCTAACTGTTTCAACCATATGGTCTAATAAATGAAAACTCTTTGATCTGGTTACAAACATGCAGATGTTTTCTAAAATATAAATTTTAATATTTTTCAAATGTGTCTCAAATATTTGTATAAAATGCATTCAGCTGAACCAGAAAGTAGCTCTATCATTCTTTTATTTATAAAAAATGTATCTATAGTATAAACAAAATTGAGATTGAAGAAATTCTATTTTTTTCTATTTATCTAAAATGTTTAGATTTTTTTTTTTTTTTTTTCATTTCGGAGAGTATCACAAAATATTTTGGCATGATATTTTGTGATCTCTCCTTCCTGGTCTGAGAGACATACCATGATCCACGGGGGATGGATCATAGGGGTTCTCTAGTCAGGAAAAAAAAACCATTACTTGCGAGGGTGGTGGTACTGTGGTCAATGAGGACTATCCGAGACCGCAGTATTCACAGCTGGCGGTGGTGACGGATGTGGTCGGAACACAACACCCTTCCACTCCGTCCCACTCAAGCACACCTGCGCAGCTTGCCATTTCCGGCTGAGGGTACAGACACACTACACCCTCCCCTCTGTCCGAGTGGCAGGAAAAACCCCTTTCCTTGCCATTCTGGCCGACCGGCAGTACACACACCCTGCTGGTCTGGCCGGTTTGGGCAAGGATTAAAACCCATCTTTCTGCCATCCCTGCAGATGATAGCGGGCACACTCACCCTGCCGCTCTGTAGGCATGGCAGACGTGCATCAGCGCCGCCAACAATGTTGGTGTGGTAGGCACACTACACCCTACCATGCTGGCAATGGCGGCGTTAAAAAAAATTAAAAAAAAAAAAAAAAAATCTAAAATGTTTAGATCATTTACTCAAATAAAAACTTCCTGAGTTTATTTTTTTGTTCCTCAGAAATAGGTAGGCTTCTTCGTGAGTTTCAACTGACATTGGTATTAACATATTTTGAAAAATTCTGTTCACTTGTTTAGTAACTTTCATCGTTATATTAAACATGAACAAATCTCTTTGATTTACATTGAATGATATTATTTTTCTCTGTTTTAGATTTTTTTTATGACATTAACTTTTTTTTTCACATCAGTGTTTGTATTAATTGCTTGCTTTTGAATTAACTCCCTTTTTTAAAGTAAATATTTTCACTTTTTTGTAAGGATATTTTTTTATTGCCAGTAAAAAAAACAAAAAAACATAGTAAATTTAAATTGGATGCTGCATGTATACTTTACACATCAAATAATTTTTTATTACTTTCATCCTTTCTTTTCATGCGAGGGCATAACTTTGGAAGCCCCCATGATCCATTAACTCCTCAGTGTTCACCCACAGAAAGTAATGGCGGCAGCTATCTCATGTGGGGTGGATTTATCACTGGGGATTATTCTAACAACAAAGTGAGTCATTGATTGTTTTCATTGATGTTATTTTTTAATTTCCCAAAAGATTTTGACTATTTTATTTATATATTTTTTTAACCTCTTATTGCTTTATCTCATACACCATTAATTAATTTTTGAACATAATGTAACTTCCAGTCTTTATGAGGATTTGCTTATTTTCTGTTATAAATTTACTCAACTTGTGGTCATAATTCAGATATAAATTCTACTGGGAAAGAGTTTCATCACTTTCATACTTTTTTTTTTATTATTAAGTTACAGAATTAATTGGGCATGTTCAACGTAATATTACTTGTTTATGATATAGCAATTTCAATCATTTTTTAAAAAGCCATACACCAGGTGCATAAAGTTGTTGAATTTCCAGCAGAAAACGCCTTGATGAGCATTGTGTTGAGGATTTTTTTAACTTAGTTATGATTTTTTTTAAACATTAACTTTCATCTACAATAGTAGATGTTGTTTACTTTACTTTACTTAAATGTTGTGATATCTTTCAAGAAATTGGTCATCTGTAACACCTCATTATTGCTTCACATTAGCTATCTTGATATTAATGATTACTGTTAATGTTTAGATAAAATAATTTCTTTTTTTTAAAACTTAATATTTTGTTTATATGTAAAGCTTTCCATAATAACCTTATAACTTTTTCTTGTAGAAGTTTTCACCATGTTCACTGACAAGGATTGGTGAAGTTATTTCAACAAAGTCATCTTGTTTTGTTTGTAAGTTTTGCTTATTTTAGTTGCAATTTACACACCTTAATATAAGGCGTTTATAACTTCTTTTTAACTTCTTCCACTTTTCAAAACTTCAAGGGCTGAAAATAATGCCCATCAGTAATTTTTTTATAATCTCATTGTAAATTAAAAAAAAAAAGTGTGATAGTTCTATCTATTGGTAATCTAATAAGAATCTGTAGTTTTTATTTTATCACAACAAAATTTAAGCAAACCTGTTTAGCAACAAAATATATGACAGATTTTTATAGAAGAAAACTTAACCAATTCTTTTGATTTTCTAACCCAGGGGTGAGCAAACTTTTTGAACCACAGGCCACATTGATTTTTTTAATTTGAAATAAGACCAGGACTAAGAGCTAATAGGTTTTTCATAAGAATGAGTGTAAATTAAATGTAAATAAATGTAGAGATGGGAGCTTGATTAAACAGCCTAACTGGCACATACACCGCCAGAGACCTTATTTTCCTCATGTCTCTACTCTAGCTTGTTTATAATTCTAAGTAAAGTTTGATCTCACAGAATTGTTATTTGTTTTACTGTACTGTGTTGGCAGCCAAACACACAGTTCTGCCTTTATGTGGTAATGGCATAGTTGAGCCAGGTGAAGAGTGTGATGCTGGAGCTATTGGTATAGTTGATGGGGACTTGTGCTGCTCTAAATATTGCAAATATTTTGAAAATGTTGTATGTAGGTCAGTGCTCAATACCAGATGTTTAATTTTTTTGTATGATATATGCTAACCTAATTGTATCATTTGGATGCAGTAATTGTTAAGTGCATCATTTCAAGTGATATTTTTTTTTACTTCTCTTTACTAGCGATATGAATACACAGTGTTGCGCTAATTGTCAGATGGCATCATACAGCACAGTGTGCCATGAATATGGAGGAACAGATTGCAAGAAGAAAAGCTATTGTTCGAATCTTTTTCTTGAGCTAACTAAAAATCTCCTTTGTCAAAAAAAAATATCTGTTCAATACAGTAACCACTGAAAACACATATTTTTTTAAAGGAGAAAATATTCTTGGCTAATTAATTTTTATTTTAATTCTTGGGGAAAAAATTCATTTAAAAAATGGTTTAGAATTTCATTACGTTCTTTAACCCATAATTCAGAGGCCGGAGCTTTGACTGTCCACCTCCACAGGATATGGACAATTTTTTACCCTGTTTAGATGGGTGAGTATATTTTTTTTATTTATTGTTAAGGTACCACACAGCACACTCTCAAACCAAAGCAGAAAGTAAATAATGATCTCAATTCTATTTTTTTTTTAATTTATTGTTAAGGTCATACGCAGCACACTCTCAAACCAAAGCAGAAAGTAAATAATGATCTCAGTTCTATTTTTTTTTTAATTTATTGTTAAGGTCATACGCAGCACACTCTCAAACCAAAGCAGAAAGTAAATAATAATCTCAATTCTATTTTTTTAAAATATGTTTTGATATATGACAGCCATTCTGAGTTTCCTAGTCATCTTATTTCTATATTCAATCTTGTTATTGGAAAAAAAAAAGGTTATTGGTACTTTTTTTAGGTCTTGTTTTTTTACTGTAAGAGGGTGTTAAGATTTTTTTTTTGTACTGTGATAGACAATCACTGTTGACGTACATGTCTTTTCATTCATTGTATTATGATTTATTTCAACAAAAATTTAACCAATGCCACTGTGAAGACCAATTAAATGTCTCAGGTGTGTCTTTGTTTGCGACAAAAATCTCAGAATCTGGCTTGATTGTTGAGGCATATGCTCTGAAATCATAATGCTTAGTGCTACACTTCAAACAGAATTATAATTGCAAAGTAAAGTAACCGATGTGGTACCTTCCTTACTTCCCTTCACCAGGGACGTAATTCCAACTGACTATTAAAACTATATTGTATGCTCCTACAGCTGACATTCAAATATTTCACAATAATGAGCTTTGATTGAAAATGTTAAAGTAGAATTTGCCATGCAGTACAGCTGGAAAAATGGAGTTACATGCAATCAAACTTTTTTTTACATGTCTGTTATTCAGACGCTTGTGCTACAATGGAGAATGTCTGAGCATGTGTGAGATTTATTCGGCTGTGAACAATGTCTCTCTGAAACCTTGTTTGTGCCGCTCCACTGGTAAGGTCGTAGTTGATTCAGTTGTAGGTGATTGGTAACAGACTAAATCAAAGTTCCAATATATGTGCACATGTATTAATAACTTTAATACATTTTGCAGAATTATTTAAATTGCATAGTCTAAAGAAGTTGGTGTGGAGAGTTGAATGTTTATTAAAACTTAAGAAGAAGTAGGAGTGACAGATGCTGACTTCCAGATACATTTAATAAATAAAAAACCAGAACGAACAGAAAATAAAGTATAGGCAGAGGTACTGCAATATAAAGTGATGTCATTGCCATAGGTGGTACATGTATTACAGTAACTGGACCTGTAGCAGCTGCAGGATTTTTTAAGTAAACAGAAAGAGATTTCCTTTAGAAAACATTGCCACTTTATATCATGTGGTTTGTGTGTAATTAAACATTGTATTTTTTATTAGACAGAGGCTGGCATACTCCCATCACTACTTCATGTATATGATCTGTAAGAGCAGACAAATGAGGGACTCTACTAATAAGGAATTATTCATTGCTGAATAAAAATATATTTATTGAAAATCTTTTTTAACAGGAAAAATTATACTTCATAACTGTCTTTAAAAATAAATTCATATTCATATACTTGAATTCTTGTGGTAAAAAAATATTTTCCCTTCCGTGTGTTATGACTGATCTTTTAAGTGGCAAACATTGGAATAACATTTAAATGGGAGCATAAGAAATGTTTATGATGTTGTACATCATATGTTTATTTCAAATGCACACATACAACTCTGAATTTAAGTGACTTATAACAGCCTGATTTGAGGTAAATTACATGTTGCAAATACACTAACCCGCAGAATTAATGATAATTTTTGTTATTTAGAGGAAAAAGCTTGCAAGTGGTGCTGCTTCGACAACAGTAATCCAGCAAACCCAGGAGACTGTGTCCCTGTCTCAGATGATGTACTTAAAGATGGCAGGCCATGCTTTTCTGGATTTTGTCAGGTTTTTTTCATGTTGTCCTTTTTTTTTTTAAACCCATGCTTTATCAATTTAAAAAAAGGCTTTGGTCTTTCTACATTTTCAGCTCAATCTCTGATTTGTCATTATCATTCACAGAATGGTGTGTGCACACAAAATATTTCTGAGTCGTTTTTTCCTGGACCATACATAAGAAAGGCAATCAGTCATGGATTGAGTAAGTTCTCCATCCTAATACCAGGAATAAATTTTAATTAATTAGATGTTTTGAGTTACTGATAGTTTTAAAAGGACCACAGCCAACTAATCTTGGCCCCCCTGGCAATCTCCACTAACTGGATCCCCTCTGATCACACACTCCTGCCTATTGCTAAGCCAGTTTATATTAAACTATTGTATTCCATTGGCCCCACTTAAGGCATCTGCCCCTGACAAGTTTTGGTTCCACTCCCTAGCAGCGGTACTAGTTTAACATTAACGATGGCATACATTTTCTTCAATTTTCAATCTTTTTGATTTATAGATTATTTATTTATTTATAATTCATTGCTACTTGTCAACTAATGTAAAGAGATATTTATTTCAGAATATTGTAATTACCTATGCTTTTAATTTTAGTTATGAGAATTCATATAAATATTTGTATGAGATAATTTTATCCTTTTTAGTTTTGAAAAAAATCAAACTTTCTATTGTTTTTTGCACACTTTAATATGTAATTAATTTTGGAAGCCCACTTGAATTTTAAAAAAAAAAACTTTGCTATTTTGAGCACTTTGGCACCTTTACTTTGCTTCCTATTTTGTTAGACTTCCTAATTAAAAGCGTATAAATTTGAAATATATTGACTATTAAGTTATGATTCTCTTGATGGTAAGCATTCAGTTATGTCTCACTGAGTCTTGACATGTCTGACACACACAAAACTGGGAAGAAATTTCAGAAAAAAAAACAACTCATTATCGTTAAAGCATTTATGAGTATAATCTTTCTGTCATAGTGAGTTTTTCAAGCGTAATATCGTACTGACAGTGTGTATAGTTAATCTGATGTTTTTTGTGCCTATTGCATGTGTTGTCTGTTATGTGGTAAGATATTTAAAATCATTTTTATTCTTTTTCATACTTGAACTTCGTGTATTGAACGAATTGACTTGTGACTTATTTAGCCGGTATTGATTTTGCTTTATTATCATTTTTTAAACACTGGGTCATAAAGCAAATTTTGTAAAATTAATTTTTAAAGCTAATATGATTGATGTTTATGCTTTATTTCTAGGATCGTAGAAATGCCAAGAAACTTAAAGAGCTTAAGGAGATAATACTATCGGTAATTAGTCCTCTTCCACAGACTTAGCACTCACTATTTTCTATATAGTTTCTTTTATTAGTTCTTTAATTGGGTAACATAAGCCTTGCTCATTGACTTATTCTTACAGCTTTGTCTGTTTATATTTCTAGAATGCTGTACAGCAAAAAACCCCTGTGCAACAATTTAAGCCTCCTCAGAATCTGTTGAAAACAAATTTTGTCAGGTAAAAAGCAATTTCTACTGATTACCTTTAATAAAGCATTTAACCTTTTTTTTTCTTTAGAGAAATGAATTGGTTAGAGAATAAGTGTTTAGTTCAATTCACAAACAAATAGTAGAAATAACCCAATTACAAATAATTCCATTTCTTTTTTTGAATAAATGCATATTCAGCCAGAATATAAAAAATCCTGGGGCTGCCACAGTAAAACCACATACGGCAGTGACGTCACTGTATGTTACAGTACCTGCTATTACACTTGAAACCCCTAAAGACAGATCTATTGGCAGTTCTTCAGCTGGATTGGCTGCTGCCAAAGATCTCCTCACTCCAGATCAGGTATCCACCTATTCCATGAGGCTGGGAGAAACAAGTCAAGCTCCCGATATCCTGATAAAGATTGAATCTGCATCCTCTCAATCATCACAGAAAATCAGCACAGAGAGCAAACTGACTAGTCAGATACAAGAGGATTCTGGGTAAGGTTTAAGAACTAATGGAAAAATTAAGATCCAAAGCAATTGCTTTTAGGTTTGTAATTAAACATGCGTTGGGACATTGGAATCTAAAGCCAAATGTATTTTTAAAAAATCATTTTGTGCTATGTTACGTAGCCTAAATATATTGATAAAGTAAATAAAATTGTTGTCTCTCACTATTTTTTTTTAAATTATTTCCTTATCAGACCAACTATTGCAGTAGCAAGGAAAGGAACATTATCTAGCATTGAATCATATATGAGGATTTTTATTGTTCCTTTTAAAAAAAGACAGTCAGAGGAAGCTCATCAGCAATAATCTAAGCAAAG
>JAGDYQ010000107.1:2373488-2526059 GCA_021962125.1 Bulinus truncatus | reverse complement strand
CAAAAAAAAAATTCCAAAAAAAAAATTCCAAAAAAAAAAAGCGACTAACAAACACAATCTGATGGCTATTTAATATCAACCAACAGCACATCTATCTATATATTAACAAAAAATGTATACTTACTTCTGTAATGCATGTCTTGAGAGACATAAATAGAACGTCTCAAAAATTCAGTTATTTCACGTTCTTCTCTTTCTTCTCGATCCTAAATAAAGAAAAGTTTGTTGTGTCTTTTAAATTATTATACATGTACTTGTAAACTATGAAATAAAAAAAAAGTAAAGTTCCCTTCTTAGCCCTAACGGGCCTTCGGGGCAGATGAAGTGTAGAATTCATCTGTTTCTATACCCATGGTAAGCCCTTCCCTTGCCCTCGACATTTTTTTTACTCTTGACACACTTATGAGTAAAAGTAAAGTTTCCCTTAGCCTTAAGGGCCATCGGGGCAGAGGAAGTGTAGAATTCATCTGCTTCTATAACCTCGGCATATGAAGGGATTGTGTGGTTAGCACAACGCCCAGCCGCCTTTACTTCCCCAACTTAAAGTCAGGTACCCATTTAAAGCTGGGTGGACTTGTGGGACGACTTTGCACCAAATTTCACCTGGAAAAATTCCATGGGCCTCACCACCGGGGATCGAACCCAGGACTCTCGGGTCGACAGTCGAGTATCTACACCACTCGGCCATCCGTCCCAAACTATGAAATGGCATCATGTTTTTAAAAAAAAAAAAATAATACAGCATGAAAAGGCATATTTTCAAATTAATTTTTAGTGCGGTTAAGGTTGATATAGTGATTAAGCATGATGTTCTGGCCCAAACAGAATATTGTTTTTAGCGGTCTGCACATTGTCCTAAATAAACTAGATGATATTTAAAGGACAGAATAAATTGTATGAAATCTTTGAGAAGAATGAAGGACTAAGACAATAAAGGGATAAAAAAATATGTTTCTGTGCTGAATTATGTGAAATTATCCAATACTGTATGCATATATAAAAACAAAAACACTGTCAAACCGCCTTGAACTTAATAAATATTTTTTTTTTCAATTACCAGAATTGAGTTTGATTTTGTCATACATTTGTGTTGTCAAGTAAACAATTCCATATATGGCCTAAAATTAGACTGGGCACCTTCCAGCACCAAGACCATTTCCAAAGTTTGTATTGACCTGAACACTTCAACTCATTTTCAGTACTGAAACCAAGCCCTTAATTAATTCTATCTCAACATTTAAGTAATATTTTTTTTAACATGTACCAAAACACTGACCAACATTTATTTGTTAACTAAAAATTATAAAACAGGTAAAAAAAAAAATGACGTACCCATGACTTTATCACAAGAACACAAGGGGTCCACAGAATTAGGCTTAGTAGTATCACAGTAGAAACAATGTTGGTCCTCATAAATTTAACTGTAAAATAAACCATCATTACAATTCATTTCATGAAACAGGCACAATAATTCTACTATGGATTTACTCGATGATTCAACTCTTGAATCAAAAAGTTATTAGATTTATAAAAAAAAAATGAAAAGTTTAATTAAAAATTTTATGTTAAAGAACAGAATAATCAGCTAAAAATTTACCCTCTATAAGTACTTTTAAGTAATCATAACCATTTATCCTATTGATGAAGATTATAATACTTCTTTTCAAAAATTGTTTTAGCTAAAGATTTATGACATTCAATGATGTTTAATATGCTTATAAGCTTTAAGAAATTGGTGACTCGCTACAAATTTGGCTGTAAGACAGCTTTTTCTGATGTCCCTGTAACATCTCTCAACCATTATTATAGGGAGTTTTGCAATGCCAATCTTTCCACTCCCTAATTATAGCCAGAGTCAACTGCAGTAGCCTCAGAAGCAACTGGAGAACTAGATTTTAAACTAAAAACCAGCACAATAAAACAAGGTAGTCCAAACTGACATTTAACAAGTAATTTGCATGCTAAAGAGCTTTTTTTCTGTGTGCTAAATTCGCTAATTTCTGTTTTATTGCAATTCATGAAAGATATGCAGCATATAAACTTTATCTGACGTTATTTTAAGCACTATAATATTGTACATTTATTTTGGTGACCACAAATTAATATTAGGAAAAAATCAATCAGGTACTGGTGGGACTTAACAAGATTAGCTAGCTGCATCCCCGTTGGTGCAGTAATCTTTACATACACTTACCCAGTGCCGACACTCTTATAGTTTTTAAAAAAGCAGCTATCCTCTTAATTGACGATGTTAGATGAGGTTTACACAATCCTTGCTAGTAATGGAAAATGATAAATACAAATTAAATTCAGAGAATATTTTACTTCATGATGAATCTTTTTTTTTTAAAAACGTTAGGTTCACATTAATAAAAAAAAATTATCATACATTTGATGCCATGAACTGCCTTTCATACATAATAATAAACAGAATTAGTTCTATAAGTTCACTGATCTGTGCATCAAATTAGAAATTAATTTGCTCAAGTCCTTTCTTTAAACATATTAAATATTTTATGTGTGGTGAATTCAAACATTGATAAAATCTGGTGAAAGGAAGAGTTATTTGTTAAACGAATATCATGACTCCCTAATAAGAACATGTTGTAAGTTCAAGTAAATGAAGACATACCTCACAAAATCCACCATAACATGGTCTGCCGTTCTTAACAGTCATATTATTGTAAGGCTCACATTTCCCTGGCTTTTCAGGATTGCTCACATTATAACAACACCATTTACAGGCATGCTGCGCTGTACATGAATATTTTTTTTTTTTGGAATAAAGATTAAACACATTTACTGCAATATAATATTTTAATTTTTTTTTACTTCTATCACGTTCTTTTTAAATGCAAAAAAATTTAAAAGTCCAAGACTATATGCAGAAAGGGAAATTTTCGCTAGTCTTGTTCATAAACCATGTTACTCGTGTACCAAGGTTTGATTGTATATTCAATTAAAAAAAAAGTATATTTACCATCTCTGCAAAAGCAAGGGCTGAGTGCCACATCATCTATAATACTCTTCATTTCACAAAAACCTTTGCATTCACCTTTGTAACACAGTCCACTAGTTAAATAATAAAAGCAAAATGCATGATGTCCAGCGAATCTAATGCTGATCTTTAAGGCTGTACTTCTCTGCTACAAAGTACATATATTTTGCAAGATTATGTATGTATGTATTAGTAGGCACTAATGAGAATTAATTTAGAAAGTGTTTATTTATAGTGCAGATATATATTTTTATATTAGAAAGTGTTTATTTATAGTGCAGACATATATTTTTACAGCAAAGTGATAAAAGAAAATAAAATGAAACAGATGCGTAACAAAAAATAAACTGTAAAAAAAAAAACTACTTGATAAATTTTGTGATAAATCATTGGCATCTTTTCAAAAAAGTACTAACCCATCTCTACATGGCGTCCAATCCTCCACAGGTTTACCTTCTGGGCAGACATAACTTTGGCCTCTAATTAAAAAGACTTAAGGAATTTTATTTTAGGAGGGGAAAAAATCTTCACTGTTTATATAATAAATTATTATAGACATGATTTTTAAATCATCGTTAAAAAAAGACCACAGCATTTATGAACCACCTTCATTACACATGTATTAATGCAGTATAACATCTATCACTATAGAACTTTTTATAAAGGGTATAATTAAAAAAAAAAAGAAGTAAAGTTCCTTTAGCCCTAATGGGCCATCAGGGCAGATGAAGTGTAGAATTCATCTGATTCAATACACTTGGCATATGAACTTAAGTCAAGTACTCATTTAATACTGGGTGGACTTGTAGGACAACAATCACCAGGAAATGGAAAAGTTGCCTTTGTTTCACAGAGAGGATTGAACCCAGGGCTCCGAGGTCGACAGTCGAGCATCTACACCACTCGGCCATCTGTCCCGCTGTAATTTAAACACCTTTCAAGGAAATATATTACTGTATGTTGTGTCATAAAAACGAGGTGGCTCAAAAGGAAAGAGTAAATAAATAAAGGGCAGGAGGATACGTGCAGTGGCTTCTATATTTGCAGTCTACTGTTCCGTGGTCTGAACAAACAGTGGTGTTGGGGGCCATCTTGCAATTCACACAACACTGGGTGTTGGTATCACTTGTGAGAATATATATTAGTGAATCATGGAAAAGAGTTTTAGTAAATTTCAGTTTAATTTTTAAAAAAAAAAAACATGTCTGATGCAATAAAAAACATAAAAAAAATTCCTTGAGACTACTTAATTTATTGAATAGATTACCTATTTAGCATGTCAAGGTGAATTTTAAAAAAGCATTTAGTCTCCAAAAGGTGAAATATATACATAATCTAAATCATTGCTAGGATTAGTTTCAGCAATTTCAAGCTGTTGATGAATATATATATATATATTTAAACATAACATTACATATACATGATAGAATTATTCAAACAGTCACCTGCATATGGCACCAGGATTCAGCTGACATTTTTCATTACAACAGGGCTCTTCTGCAACATAGTTCCTTGCCCCAGCATCGCATTGTTCGCCCTCATCCACAATTCCATTACCACAAAATTTGTTATGTTTGCTGAAATCTGAAAGAAATTATTTTTAAACTGTTAAACTAATAATATGGTTAAAGTCTATCAAGACAAGTTTACTCCTTGCATGTATTTCATATTCAGGAGAAATTTGTAATAAACAATACCCTGTAATTTAATAAAAAGGGTTTCTTCGAAAATACAAGACATCTCTGACCTTCGATTACGAAAATTTCTCAATTAACGGCAAACTTTTTACATATTTACAGATCAGTTGAAAGAAGTAGTAAGTGTGCTAATTGATTGGCCAATGAGAAGTGCAAGAAGCCGTATAAAAAAATATAACCCTAAATGATATTTAAACATCAGTTTTGAATTAAGTGATAATTTTTCTCATAATTCTTCTAGAAATGTCAAGAATAGCTTTAAAAGTTGTTTTTTTTTAATAATTATTTTTAACACGCACCCTTTTTTTTATTATTTTACTGACTTACCTCCCTTGTCTTAGAAGGGAAGTACAATTGGCTATGGTCTTAAATTATTTAACTTTAACCTCCACTGTATTTGTGTGAAATTTTGTTGGCACAGAAAATTAAGGGAGTATATCATACAGGAGAACTCAAATGGCAGAGTGTAAGAGGAGTAGGATTTGTGGGCACTTAAGCCCATTTCACCATCTCCAGTTAGGTCATGGTAAGAGTCCTTTGTATGGATATACAGTGCATTTAGTTTAAATGAGACTGGTAGATGTTCTGAATGAAATGGGATATTGATGTAATGGTCGCTAAAAATCAATTCACATTTTAGTTAAATCATAATGTAGTCTATCTAAAATGCCTAAAGCATTACATGGTCTAGAACAGTGGTCCCCAACCCCCGGGCCGGTACCGGCCGGTGGATGAAATTGTACCGTGCCCCCTAGAAATATTAAATTATTCCCTTTATATGTACAATATAAAATAAAAATAATCAACTCCTGGTCCCCTTCCTCAGCAGGCCGCGGTGAGATTGTCAAATGTTGACCGGTCCGCTGCAAGAAAAAGGTTGGGGACCACCGGTCTAGAATACAAAAAAAAAATATTGAAAAAGTTCTTACCTACAAGGCATGAAAAAGTATTTAATGAAGTTCCAATGTGCCTCAGGGAACAAGGTGAGAATTTCTGTGAATCAAGATTTTCAAAACAATAAATATAGTTAACAGTAAAAAGAATGTTTATATAATGAGCAGAAATAATATTCTATTAACTTAGGCATTTAAAAATATATATATGTATATGCCTTAAAAAAATATTTTGGATCGATGTTAAATTTATAACTAACAAAATTCTCATTTCAATTTACATATCACCGACAACTTTAACATTGATATTTCAGTTTTTTTAAAAAAAAAGCTTATAACAATGTAATAATTCCTATATTGTTGACCCTCACTTGGATCGGCCAATCAGATTCAAACTTTACAGCCATAATTGAATTTTAGCTAAGAAAGATTATTTATGAATCAAATAGTTTTTTACTCAAGAGCATAAAAAAAACCTGTTTATAAGACTGTTTTAACATTATTAGAGCCCTAGAAATTATAGATACCAATACACTTGTAATGCATAATTTGTTAGACAAAATAAGAGAAAATACCTGTTAAAAGTTACCAATATCATAGTATTATTGTAAATATCTTTTTATACATCTAGACTATAAAAAAAATTCACAAGAGTTAAGTCAAGGAAAGAAGTGGCAAGGGATGACTAGTTAAATCTGAATTGCACCAGATACTATATTATCTTGATCTGAGATTAAAAAAAACCACCAGTTATTATGTGTATAGCATCAACTCTTCACCCTCCCCTTCAATAATATCTCATAACCTATCAAAATACGCCTCAGCCCTGCTGACTGGCCAGAGCCAGTGATTTAAATCAAGGAGAAGCTCATGTATTAACATATTTATATATCATTGTTTCTAATGTTGTGCTATATTCTAGACCAAATATATGTCAGGACACGCAACTTGTGCAATGATGGAACATTTTTCTATCAAGTTAAATTGCTGTGAAGAGCAGCACCATAGTCCATCAAACAGGATTTAGAGAACAAAATTAAGAATTAATAAAGAAAAAAAAATTTTTTTTTTTACATTGAAACCACACTAAGCTCAAAGGATGGCCACATTAGGCCACAGCAGCTATGGTACTATGGATTATGAACAATGTTCCCTCTAATTTTTGGCGGCGCTGCGCGGTAAAAAAATTTCTTGTGCAACTTTTTAGAACTTCGAAAAAATTTGGGCGCCAATTTGGAAAATAATATTATAAGCAATTTAGATGAAGTAATATTTTCATCAGATTGTATTCTGTGCGCGGGGTTATAATTTTTTTCTGCGCGGAGGTTTTCTAAAAATTGCGCGTGCGCACAGCTTAGAGGGAACATTGATTATGAAGTGTCAAAGTTTTAAAAGCCAGATACTTTATGATTAGACTGTTTGCCAGACACTGCCCTGTTCCACATGATGAAATCCCCACCTTCCTCGTCGGGGTGAGAACATTCGGATGTTTCTGGATCATGCTCACTGCCAAGGTTGTGACCTGTCAACAATGTTTCCGATTCATTTCAAAGTGGTTACAAATGGTACAGGGTACCATTATGGAATAGAAAAAAAGCTTTTATTAAAAGCAATTTGGAAATGCATGAAAATATTAAAAAAAGCCTATTAGACAAAAATAATGGGGAAAAAAAATTTATAATAATTTTTTCTGTAAGATAAAAATCAGTTTGTAGCTATATTCATTTAAATTTTATTTGCTTTTAATTAAAACTTTCCTTATGTATAAATGACATTTATTTCTCAGATTAGTTTAAATATTTACTATGACAACAGCATGTAGAATTTACTCATTAGCTTATACTCTCACTATGTTTGACACAAAAACAAACAAATACTTATCTTTATACCTAGTTCTGAAAAAAATAAATAAATCATTGTTAAAATTGAAATGTTTTTTTTAATTTGTAACATTATTAATTCTTTGCAACTTGCATAACTACCATTGGAAAAAAAATGCAATTAAAAAGTATTAATTAGCAAGATTTACAGCTACTTTGGCCAAAATGTTTCATTTAATGCGTAACTTATGTGCAACACACTTGACCTAATTAGTTGAGAATATATACATGTGCATGTGCAATTAAAAAAACTTTTTTTATAATATGAAATATGACAATAACACGTCTGATGAGTTCATTGTGGCATATCTAACAAACTACCTGAAAGTTGGAGCAGTTTGGATATTTAAACTAAAGTTGGTTACGTTCAAGCGACAACCCAGAGTTTACATCAAGGGTGGACAAACCTTTTCATCCCAGACTGCCACATTCTTTACTAGATAAGGAGACAGTCAGACTCTATTATAACTAAAAATTATTTTTTTACAGCTACCATTATTTACCTCCCTTTGCATGCGACAGTGCGGGGGGGGGGGGTCCAGACTTTGTAACCCTGAAATACATCTTTAATTACATCTATGGATATATCTGTGGAGGCTTTGATGTAAAGCTGCATAGTTTTATTTAGTAAATTTTATGTTTTTCATCAGAAATATGTTATAGTTGCCTTTTTTTTTAAAAACAAAGTACAGAATTTTTTTTCATTCAGCGTTGAATGTGAATTTATTTACCTCACTTAATATTTACTGCCAATGTTTTTAAAAATGAATGTTAAAAATTTAATAAAACTTTAAATAAAAGCTTAGAAAAATATGTGGTTTTGCTGTCACTTGTGTTCTTAATTCAGCAACTAATACGATAATATGTTTGTACAAAAAATATTTTTAAAGGATTGGGGGGGGGGGGGGGAACAACAGTTAACAAATTATTTTTACCATGCACAAAGACCAGGTTCATTTGCAAACTGGTGATTTCCCCTGTGTTACTGTCTTCTCCTGAGCTAAAGCCACAGCTGTACTTCATGCGTCCAGGAAAGGTATCTTTTGGTATGAAAATAAAACAAGATATTTTAGATCCCATGTTTATCAATGCTTCAAAAGATATTCTTCTAATATATTCTTTGCATTGGCATTCAATCAAGCTTAAGGGGGAAGCCTTTTGCAAATTTCCACTTTATTTTTATTTTCAGTCAGAATAAAGTAAAATTTTTATTACAAGATAATATGTGCATTAATTAAAGTAGAATAAGTTTTTTATTCATCAATGTGTGACAGCCGTTTGTCATGTAAAAGGTGGCCCTCTGTAAAAATAATATTCTTTTCAATAAATTCAAAGCAAGTAAAAAAAGCAAAAAATTGAAATACTATTTAATTGTAGATCTTTTTAATACTTATCAAATTCATTTATCAAACTACATAACAAGTTTCATAAGTTTATCTTACTAAGTTTGTAAAGAAAATTGGAGATAAACATGAAATAACAATAATGAAAACACTACTTGGAGAAATGCCTGTTTTAAGTTTTTAAATCTCTCTTTGATCCCTGCATTATCAATGATATGAGTTTCCAAAATTGTCACCTTAAACTTCAGTTTTTTTTAAACACCAAACAAGTTTAACTGAATATTATAGATGTCTTTAATAAGGTTTCATCCAATGAGACACACAACTCCCCCCCCCCCCCCACCAAGTTATAACTTGTACAAACTGAAATTCATTGTTTAGTTTCTGCTTGCTGATTATAGCTTTACATCAAATGAGTCCAAAAATGTTAAAAGAAAATGAATGAAAGCATGGACTTCTCTGACACAATGTCGTGGTCTAATGCTAATGAGGTGGTGGTTTATTTCAATTCCTTTTATAATATACTTCATAAATGAAGGCAACACCAGAAATGGATCATAACTGATTTTAGGTGAACTCTGTTGCTATAGCAGACAACAAAGGTAACTAATCTGAAGATCCGAGATGTTGGCTGATTGCACAGATCTGCCTGATCTTAGAAATAAATAGGTTTCTTCTGAGTTCAAGCAATATAGAACTGCTAACCTGAGGGTCTTGGGTGCTCAGGATTTTCATCATTTTTTAATACATTTATCATATCAATTCTGTTACATTTATATCAATTTTGTTTTCTTCACATGATTTTTCTTTCAGAATGCTAACATCTATCAAAATGAATTCAAATCTCAACAAAAATTGATTTAAATAAATGATTTTTTTAAGCACGTCTGACGAACACTGCAGCACAACAAATCCAGTTCCGCTAATTTTATTGGTGCATTTCATGTGAAAAATAATGTATCTTTTTTTTTTTGCATCGAGCCGAATAGAATGATTAATTAAATATCATGAGTTTTAAAAAAATATATTACTATCTGCATTTTTTTTACCATGGCAGGCAGCTGATATGTATGACAATCCTAACACACGCTCTGCCATCGGATACTGCGTGAACAAGTGACTGTGACAGTATAGCGGCTTCATATAGGACATCGTGAAACCAAAAGCCTGAAAAGCAAAATGCATAATTAAATGAGCAAGTTAAAATGTAATTACCTTTTTAAGGTATAGGGCCTAAAAAACATAAAATATTGCCTTGAATCTACAACATGAATACAACGAGAGATAATTAAATTTATAAGCTTTAAAAATAACAGCTTTAAAAATAACAGCATAAAAAGTATCAGCACAAATGCGGGCACACAAATTTCAATGATTAAGTTTGTGAATTATAAAGTGGCACTTAAAAATACTTGGCACTTTTTCTTTGCATGTGATTAGTTAAGTTGGTTATTTTATGCCCTACTTCTGGAAAAGAAAACTGAAAAGATTTAGCAAAAGAAGAACACAAAAAATTAACTCACAGCCAGTTTGGTGTCACTATCCCATGTTTTATCTACAGCGTTAAAGTGAGGATGAATACTGTTCACATCGTTCAATGTGTAGCTCTGATACAACTCAAGCTAAATATTATAGTAAAAATAATGGTGTTAAAATTTTAAACAAATTCTTGTTTCCCATTGTCTATTATTAATAAGAAAATGGAAAAAATTTGAATACAATGATTATATATATATATACCTAGGGGGGGTGCTTAGTTTGGGATTCTATAAGAATGTGTCTATGTATATATTTATAATTATTCTTAGTCTTATAAAAATTAAAAAATTAGTTTTTTTAGAAGCTGATTGGAAATATTTTTAAAAAATGTCTTTCCTTACTCTTGCTATCTGAACTCTGATTGATCCAACGACACGTTCTGAACCATCCAGAAAGTCAGAAGATTTATAAATGTTATCAGCAAAATTGACAAAACTAACCTATTTGAGAAATGTGAGTACAGTATGTTCATGCATAGAATGAATTGTGATGGTATATATTACTTATTACTGTCAATTATAACACACCCCAAAATTAATAATGGATGTTTTAATACTGTTAGTGGGACGGATGGCCGAGTGGTGTAGATACTCGACTGTTGACCTGAGAGTCCTGGGTTCGATCCTCGGTGAGGCCCATGGAAATTTTTCCAGGTGAAATTTGGTACAAAGTCGTCCCACAAGTTCACCCAGCTTTAAATGGGTACCTGACTTAAGTTGGGGAAGTAAAGGCGGCTGGGCGTTGTGCTAACCACACAATCCCTTCATATGCCGAGGTTATAGAAACAGATGAATTCTACACTTCATCTGCCCCGATGGCCCGTTAGGGCTAAGGGAACTTTACTTACTACTTACTTAATACTGTTAAGACAAACTTTTTTTTTAAAGCATGCCAATTTATTGGCAAATGAAATAATACTGAAAAGCCCACCTATTCTGTTATTGCATTGACAATGAAATATTAAAATATATCTGGTTCAATTTTTAACCTACCATCAGTGATGAACAAGTGACAAAGTTTTTATTGCATCTTTTTTTAAATAGATCATAGTCTCCAACTACATTTATCAGGCATGTATTAGCATAGTCTTTATTGTACCTTGGCTTTCGGCTATGATTTCCTGAAAGTAATTTTCTGTCCAAATTAATTTCAAGCCACCAATACTAACAACTTCACAAATAATACTTATCAATGTTAATATAAAATTAAAAAACAAATATTTAAAAAGTAAGCAAAATATACATATCAAAACCAATGTTCCCTCTAAGGTGTGGTATGAAGTGAGCAAGAAATTTTGTCTCTGAGCGACATTTTTGTTTCGTCAGAGTGAGCGATCGTACGTGTAGTATGAGCGACGATCTGAATATGTGTGAGCGATCGCTCACGCGCTCAGCTTAGAGGGAACATTGATCAAAACTATAGTTAATAAAAAAAATTTACAAAAAACATTCTTAACAAAATTATAATTGTGTAATATGTAAAATATTTTTTTTTAGAAGCTATAAATCAGAAGTTCCAAATGCAATACAATTTCTTGCATGGCAGCCCCATTACAACTTTATTTACAATAAAAAGGCAGCTCTTGGCAACAATCCCAAACCGCCAAATAAAATTCATTTAAGTGACCCCCCCCTTCACTGTTTTGAAACCGCTGTTCTATTATTATCAGAAAGGTAAAAAGATAACAAGGATTAACTAATACAGGTAAAATCAGATTAATAATGAATATGAGAGTCTGATCTTTTTTAATATAGCAAGTTAAAAAAAAAAGTATACTTTACTTCTCTGGGAAAACACTGAGCTTGAAATGTTTTCAGTATATTTATAATAATGGCCACCATTGGGTACTGGAAGATTTTTTACACCGCTGTTTAATGTAAAAAAAAATAAATAATAAAGCAGTAAATAAACTAGAGATAGTATCGACTAACAGTTATAATGTCTAGATGACATAAAAAAAAGGTTCTACTATGTATACGTGAAATTGTTTATTTTTTTAAAAAAACATACCATTTGGCTCCTTCATCTATTAGATCTGAAGCTCTATAGGCAAACATCGTATGGTTGTAAAGATTTTCAGAAGGCTTAAGAAGATTACGTATAGGCTGTAAAATCAGGTAACAGTTTAAGATAAAAAGAAAGGATTTTAATTAAAAATTAACATTCTAAGCAAGATATTATATTAAGCCCTAAAAGTGTGAAAAGAAACTGCACACATTTTAGAGTTATAGTGAAAGCCTATTTAACAAAAAAAGGTTTTTAAAAAATTATGCCTGTCTCTGGTGTTTCAGATTACAAACAATAGCCACATTGCCAAATAGTCTGTGTCCCAACAAAATGTATTTACCAATTTTGGCCAAATGTGGCTCTTATTAGATTCACATTCCGCTCTTTGCTGAGTTCATAGTAGCGCCTATTGAATCAGTTATTTTTTTTTTTTATACATGTATTACATTACTAAATTTTGTTAATTGACTATTGTGGGTGGAACTCTTTTTTTTTAACAAGATAAAAAAACTGGATTGCAGCTCTCATCTTTCTTATTCGACACCACCTATGGTACATTCATCAATATCAATTATCTGGTTCACAAACATATCACATAAAGAAATGAATCTTTGAACCAAATAAGCTTACAAAATAAGGCTTCACACCAATGAAAATAAAATTTTTTTTAACATATTGAAGGCTTTTTAAAGATTTTAAAATGGTGCATAATTTTTATCATTTGGATAGTTTTCTATTAAAAAAAATTAAAACTAGACAAAGGAACAAAAGTATGAAAACTACAAATAAAACAATTCATACCTCGACAGCATATGTGTCATTTTCTTCCAATATCTGTAAAGACCAAAGATCTTCTTCCTTGTGAGCATTTACAAATACAGATGGATTGCCTAAATATTGTCAAAAAAAAACTTTCAGATATTCTAATAAGGTTTAATGAAAAAAATATTCACTTAAAATTATATACAAATTATTTGATAATATTTAAAGTATAGCAAAAAAAAATTAAAACCATTTGATACAAAGAAAGAATACCACTATCATCCAAATTAAGATTAGAAGAAGTAAGTGACTTTACTTGTGGGGGTATGAAATAAATGTGTGAACCATATTACATTTTTTTTCATTAAAAGTAGCTTTATTTACCATAAAGATGTCCACTGTATACTTGGCTTTGATCAAAGAAAAACTCTGCCATTGTCCCATCTTCTTCAACCAAATAAGCTTTAAAATCTTTTGATAAAACTGTAGTTCCAGATTTGAGGGTAATGAAAAAATTCCTTTAATAATAAAGTAAAAAAAAATTAAATTACATAAAACTTAAGGATATGATGACTTAAAAAATATCCTCATGCAATTATTTTAAGTTCAATCTACATCATTGTAACACAACATTTTTTATGGTATGCCCCACCTAAACTTTTGTAAAATTATCATGCCCCATTATGCCCCTATGTAGCATATAAATAATTATCAGTACTCAATAATTTGATTATTCAAAATATGAAGTCTGAATGAGAAAAGTAGATTTTACAAAACGAAAATTGATTTTTGGGAAAAAAAACCCTTTAACAAAATGTTAAAGATAACCCATTATGCCCCTATGTAGCATATAAATAATTATCAGTACTCAATAATTTGATTATTCAAAATATGAAGTCTGAATGAGAAAAGTAGATTTTACAAAACGAAAATTGATTTTTGGGAAAAAAAACCCTTTAACAAAATGTTAAAGATAATAGCAAGTAAATTTAGAAAACATATAGTAGTACTAAAGAACTGTAACACTGGTCTACCGACATTAAATGCCTATATGTTGATAAAAATTTAAATGTATGTTACACTGCATTACATGCATATTTGATATTATAACTATCTTAGAGATAACATTAATTAGCCTATCCAATCAATTAATGAAATTAAAGTACTAATTCATTTCTTTAATTTTAAACGAACCACAGCAGTCAAACAAAAATTAGTCAGTACCTGTTGAGAAATTTAAATCTCAGGTTTTTTATCAACTCTTGGCCATTGGAATCCCTTTTCACATAAGATGATTCTCCAATTTCACCAATCGTTTCGAAATATTTCAGGTTTATCGACATACACACTATAAAAGAAATAGACAAGGTACAACATTATTGTAATTAAAAAGATACAAAGCGATGCATAATTTAATAAGAAAATGTTTTAAAACATATCTATATATTTATTACCCTGTAAAATTGAATATATGACTAGGTTAATGATCCATAAATACATATTTATTTGCATTTTCAAGCTAGCCCAGCAGACATAATTTTTAGATTAGAAGCACTTCTCCTCAGCCAGGAATTTTTCGGATTTTCAAGGAGATTTATAAATACATAAAATAATAATTTGTTATTTTTATTTCATTCATAAAAATTACGTTACCACATTTTAAAATCTGTCATACTAGAAGATTATACTTTTTTCAATAAACTTAAACACATTCTTCTAAAACGCCTCCTTTTCCTGAGGTTCACATAGTAAGACATTTTATATCATATTAAGAGACAAAAAAGACGGGGGCTCCCAAATGCTCCTGAAAAGTGTTAGGGCGTTAAGTGGGGCACTCACAGAACCCGGACATCCACAGCAAGTGGCATGCAACAGTGTTCCATTATATGATGCCATAGATATATCTATGTATGATGCTATATTTTGATTATATTAACCAGTGCTTTTTTTTTTGGTTGTAAAAAAATATTTGCCGGTACTCAGTGATGGATTGCCTAACTTTTAACTACCAGTTCGCTGTTTCGCATTTTATATTTTAATTCTTATTGCACGCAATTTTAAAATAATTCAATTTTAACAAATTAATAATATAATAAATGAATAATAAACGTTAGAATACAAGAAAAGTAATATTTTTCCCCACATTGAAAAAGGTGCCGGTACGCCGTACCTGTGCGTACCGGCACAAAAAAGGCACTGATGTTAACCCACACATATTACCGTTCAACTTCAAAGTGGGGGGGGGGGGGGGGAGAGACACTTGCCAGCGTTAGTTAGATGAATGTCCTTTGTCCGATTAAAAAAGATTTAGCTATATACCTATTAAGTATTGTAAATTAGAGGATACACGGAAATAGACAAAACTTAGTCTTAATTGTTGCAGTATTGTTTTGTTTTTTTCAAATAAAGTTTCAAACAGCAGCTGTTGTTGTTTTTTAATCGTTCAGTTACTCGTGATCTTTTCTAGCTCAGTGAATATATATTGCATTTTTTCTAAGAAAATGCTTAATAATAATATTCAAATACAGCTTCAATAATGGAAAAAAACAACATTAGTGAAGGTAACCCATTGCTCATCCGATAGTATTCTTTAACCAATGATTTCACTTGCTGCTAAGTGATCTTGTAAAATTACTACACAAAAGTTGTGTATCTCGTGTTATAATATAGCAGAAGGCTTTGACTAGATCCAAATCGTATCCAGGAACATACACGGCATTCTAAAGTTATTCTCAATTATATAGAGTATAATAATGTTATCAAGGTCCTAATACTCCTAACAGTTCACTATTTACTGTGTTCTCTCCCTTTTAAAAAAAATCCAGCGTAAAAGTACGCGATTACCGGACCTGATAAATTTCGTCCCTAAGGGTGGTCCTGAGTAATTTCTTAAGCTGTAGGCTTGTCTTTTTAACAATTGTAGTAATGAGCTTAAACCAATGGTCTTTACAATAAGACTAAAAGCATGGCCACGTGTACTATGTCAACCAAATTGTATGTTAACTGGCTGAAACTCGTTAGTCCCAATATCTGCAATGCCCAGGTCAGAGTAAAGGGTGGCCAGAAAATGTAGGTCTTAATTTTATATTTTTTTTTATCATGAATCAGTATATGAGCGTAGTAATATGTGGAGTAGAATATATATATATATATATATATATATATATATATACACATACATACATTTATTTATAACTTAACAGCTCAGGAACAAACAGAAAATCTAGGGAAAATAATATTTTTTTGTCAAAGTTTCAAATAGATTCTGACTATAAAGATTGGCTTTTCCAATGACAACAAAATATGGCTCTTTGTTGATCTTTGTGTGGCTTCCACATGGTAAGCTTTTTTTTCTTGAGTAATTCTTGTTAAATTGACAATGATTCGACTCATTTAAAAAACAAAACAAAGAAATGCAGCTCTTGACCTCATGAGTGGCCACCCCTACTGTAGATACAATTCCAAGGAAAAGTCAAACTTTTGAAAAGGTGTCAACACAAGATAAGCTCTGATGCCAATTCTGGCTATAAATTGGCCATTATTCCATTAGAACGAAACCAATAATTAGAGAATGTTTAATTCGGAAACTTGCAGCATCCAATGAAACACAGTGCTTATAGAAAACTAAGAATATAAAATTGATGCTGCATAATTATTTTGCAACAAAGTACTTATCAATTCAAAGATGAGAGTACAAGAATACAAATGGAGTAGGGTGAATTAGAGGAAATTTTTTTTTTATGGTTGCGGTAAACTAAAAAAAAAAAAAAAGTCCATCCCAGTGCAAAAAGAGCATAGTTTTATTTGCAGGCATAAATTTTAACAAGGCATAGTAACAGGGACATAGTTACAAAAAAAAAAACGACCTACAAAGTACTAAAAAAATAAATAACTAGAATACTCAATATTCCATTGTAATTTCTATTTTAAAAATTTCTTTCAGCCCGTTCCTGTTCAAAAATGTTCATTAAGCTGAAAGCTGGGGGAAAGGCTTAAATACAACTACAATTTTTTTTATTATTGTGTGATAGTGAATCAGGCAATATCACAAAAATATAGAAGGGGCTCAGGTTACAATAATAAAGAAACTAGTTGTCAAAAAGGGGTAATTCACAATGGCAAATATTGATTCAAACATGTTTTTTAATTGCTTTTGCCCAGAGAGTGCCTGAATTTTTATTTCATCAGAATGACCTATATATTATTAGTTCACCCAGAATGACCTATATATTATTAGTTCACCCAGAATGACCTATATATTATTAGTTCACCCAGAATGACCTATATATTATTAGTTCACCCAGAATGATTATATTATTAGTTCACCCAGAATGACCTATATATTATTAGTTCACCCAGAATGACCTATATATTATTAGTTCACCCAGAATGACCTATATATTATTAGTTCACCCAGAATGACCTATATATTATTAGTTCACCCAGAATGACCTATATATTATTATATTATTAGTTCTCCCAGAATGACCTATATATATTAGTTCACCCAGAATGACCTATATATTATTAGTTCACCCAGAATGACCTATATTATCAGTTCACCCAGTGAAAAAAATGGAACTTGACATTAGTTGGGGAAGTCAGATAATATGGCAGTAATTTTCACCAGCCTGCTGTAGGTTACACTTAAATCCCGGTATTCCCAGTCAAACTATATGTCTGTCATGGTGCGTCCCCAGCCATTTCACACTTTGTCTATGGTGGGGATGTAAAAGGGCTCTACAAAAATCATTGCGTTAGTTGGTTTATAAGATTAAGAAAAACCTCACCCTTCTAGAAAAATTAATTCATCGGGGCAAGTAAAGGGAGTCTTACAGAGCTTAAAATAAAAATTTGTGAACTCCACCCAACTAAATTGTGGACTCCACCCAACTAAATTGTGAACTCCACCCAACTAAATTGTGAACTCCACCCAGCTGGCCCTGATTGACTAAATTAATGGAATCTTTATTTTCCTGGTTAATGTTAGTGCCCCAGGCTTACATCAAGTATGAGTGATGAATATTGGAGAAAAAAAAGCATTTTCTAATTAACTAACATTTATAATTTACGCAATTAATTTTTGTTCCTCACTTTCCTGTAAGAAATTACTGACAGAGTACATGCCTGCTTAATAAAGTAGCTGAGTTCCCTAATTTATTTAATATAAAAGAAATTCACAAAAAAAGATTGCACAAGAAAATTTTTTTTTTTGGACCAAGTTTCAATAGAGCTTTATCTACACATTTTTAAATATTGCATAAAGAGGTCTTACACAGGTAAGAAACTAACACTTTTGATAAAATTAAAAAAATTAGGAAGAAAAATATTTCTGTAAGAATACATTTAACAAAAAAAAAAAACAAATAAAAGTACATTAGATAATAATTGATATATCAGATTCCTCTGGTAATGACTTAGTGGCATCAGGGGCTGTTGAATAGTCGTCATTTCCTTCTGGTGGTGTTATAAAAGACATTTCTGTAGCAGACTGGGGAGAGTCCACCTTTTCCACCGATACCGTCTTCGACTCCATCCAAAAAAATAAAAAAGTAAAAAAAAATGTACATATAGTGATGACATCAAACTGGAAGCACTAATACTAAAGAAGATTAAATAAAAAGATTAAGAGGGAAAAAGAACTGAGAATTATTGTGTAATAAGAAGTCAACGAAAAATTGTGCCGGCTAAAGCAAAACTAAACATATAAATGTATTGAGAATTAGTTGTAAATTTGTAAAAGAGTATCAGAGAGGTGAATGTATAATAACTTGGTTTTTTTTAATACGGTCATAGACTAAATTTTATTTATTTTATTTTCAAGAGTCTTATATATCAACCAGACTGCAGTTGAAAAAATGATTAAAAAGTAACTTGACAGTTTTAGTAAAAAGCAATGTCATTGTTTTGGGTAGAGGCTTGATTAATGCTTAGGGTCGCATTTTGTGAATATGGCTATTAACAATATTGTTTAAAATAATCTTCTTCTTCCTTTGGCTCTACAGCCCATTTAGGGCCCTGGCCTGCCATACTACACTTCTCCACTTTTCCCGATCCATGGTCTTCTTCCTCCACTCTCTCACTCCTATGGCTTTAAGGTCTTTCTCCACTTCCTCCAACCATCTGCTTCTTGGCCTGCCTTTAGGCCTTTTCTCATTAGGTGTTGTCTTATAAATCGTTTTTGGACCTCTGTTGTTTTCCATTCTTTCTATAAGCCCTACCCACCTTAATCTATTCATTTTAATTTCAGCTGTTATATTTGGTTCTTCATACAGTTCGTACAGCTCTGAATTGGTTCTACTTCTCCACTCGTTATTGTCCTTTACTGGCCCATATATTTTCCTAAATATTTTCCTTTCCCAAGTGTTTAGCATATTTTCAGCTTGTTTGCTGATGGTCCATGTTTCGCTACCATATGTTACTGCTGGCCGGATCATTGTCTTGTATATGGTTTTTTTAATTTTTCTGGAGATCAGTCTGTTTTTCAGTATTTTATGCAGTGTATAATATATTCTGTTCCCTACTTCTATTCTGTTTTTTATCTCTATCATTATATCGTTTTTCTCACTTATGGTTGATCCCAGGTATTTAAAGTTTTCTACTCTTTCAAATGCTCTATCACTGATTTTGAAAAATTTTTCTCTTCCTTCTTTTTCATTTCTTTGTAACAGCATATATTGAGTCTTTGTTTCGTTTACTGTTAAACCTGCTTTCTGAGCTGCTGTTTCTAATTCTATGTATGCTTTTGCTATATCCTTGCTTTGCTTTCCTATCAATGTTATGTCATCAGCATATGCAAGGTATTGGATGGGTTCTGTAAATATTGTTCCTGTTTTCATAGACTTTGTTTTTTCACTTCTGAGGTAGTGTGTTATAGTTCCTCGCTTATCCAACTGTACGTTTCTTATGACTTTTTCTAGGGTTAAGTTGAAAAGTATGCACGAAAGGGAGTCTCCTTGTCTAAGTCCTTGGTTTACTTTAAATTCTCTTGAGCTTTCCCCTTGGATTTTCACTTTGCTTCTTGAGTTGTTTAATGTCATACGTACTAGTCTAATGAGCTTGTTGGGGATACACAACTCCTGCAATGTTTTGTAAAGATAATTTCTATTGATGCTGTCATATGCCATCTTGAAATCTATGTACAGCTGATGTAGGTTTATATTATGCTCATAACATTTTTCTAGAGTGTTTCGAAGGGAAAAGATGTGGTCTGTGGTTGCTCTGCTAGGCCTGAAACGACATTGATAGTCACCTAATACTGTTTCACTGAAATTCCCTATTCTGCAGGCTATTATTTTTGTTAGTATTTTATAAACAGTGTTGAGAAGTGAGATTCCTCTGTAGTTGTTGCAGTTAAGTTTCGAACCTTTCTTGTGTAGCGGAACTATTAAGGCTGTTTCCCATTCTGTTGGCATTATCTCTTCTTTCCATATTTTATTGACCATCCTGTGTATTTCTAAGTGTAGTGTGCGTCCTCCATATTTGAGTAACTCAGCATTTATGTTATCTTCTCCTGGTGCTTTATTGTTTTTGGTCTTTTTAATAATATTATTTATTTCTTCTATGGTTGGTTCTTCTATTTCTGCCCCATCGTCCTCTGCAATGTTTGGTACATCATTTTCGCTGTCAGTTTTAATGTTCAGCATTTCTTCAAAATATTCCGCCCACCTTTCTAGAACCATTTCATTTTCTATAAGCAGGTCGCCTGATTTGTTAAGACACATGTGAGATCTTGCTTGGAAGCCGTTACTTTCCTCTTTGATGGCCATGTACATTTTTCTTGTTTCTTTTCCTTTTGAGTATTCCTCTAGTTTTACTAGTTTTCCCTTTTCCCATTCACGTTTTTTCTTTCTGCATATTTTGGTGGCCTTCCTTCTAGCCTCAGTGTATGCGTGAGTTGACTTTCTTGTTGCTTTTTGTAGCATTATTATCCTCAATTTGTTTCGTTCTTCCACTTCTTTTTTGCATTCATCGTCATACCAATCAGCTCTTTTCTTCTTTTGCTTGTACCCTATGACACTTTCCGCTGTGTTTTTTATGCTTTGTTTAATCTTTTCCCAGTGGCTATTTAGATTTTCAGTATTATCTATATCTAGTGTTTCTAGTTTGCTTTTAATTTCTTGTGCATATTTTTCTTTTGTTTGTGGCTCTTTTATTAGTTTTTCACAGTCAAATTGGTTTGTTATCTTTGCTTTTGTGTTGTGAAAGATACTTATTTTTTGTCTATACTTTATTTTGACTAACATGTGGTCTGTGTCGGCATCTGCTCCTCTGAAGCTTCTGACATCTTGAATATCTGAACCATGTCGCCTGTCTATTAGCACATGATCTATTTGATTTCTTGTCACCCCATCTGGTGACCTCCATGTTTCTTTGTGTATTCTTTTGTGTGGAAACTTAGTGCTACTAATGGTCATGCCTTTGCCAGATGCAAAATCAATCAGATGCGTTCCATTATCGTTGCTTTCTTCATGTAGACTGTAGCTTCCAATTGTCTGTCTGTATACTGTTTCTTTGCCAATCTTAGCGTTGAAGTCTCCTAACACTAATTTGATATCATGTCTAGGTGCTTCTTCATATAACCTTTCTAGGGCATCATAGAATTCCTCTTTGGTATTCCCTTCTGAATCTTCAGTGGGTGCATGGGCACATATTAGGGTCATATTGAACATTTTGCCACGAATCCTGAGGCTGCACAATCTTTCATTGGTTGGTTTAAAGCCAATTATTTGATTGAGGATGTTTTTCCTGACAGCAAAACCTGTTCCTAATGTATTTGTGGTGTTTCCACTATAAAAGATGGTATACTCTGTTGTTTTTAGTATGTCTGAATTTTTCCATCTGATTTCTTGGAGTGCTGCTATTTTTATTTTGTATTTTCTAAGCTGTTCAGTGAGGCGGGTTAGGGCTCCTGCTCTGTATAGGCTTAACACGTTCCAAGTCGCTAGCCAGTAATCATGTCCGTGATCATGCGAAGGTCGGTTTCCATTTGAATCAGTCCGGTTTTTGAATTGTTGATTGGCTTTCGTAACTAGTGTTTTTTTACATGACTAGGTAGTTAGCCCTGTGCACAACCACTAGATTGCACAAGAAAATTTTTTTTTTTGGACCAAGTTTCAATAGAGCTTTATCTACATATTTTTAAATATTGCATAAAGAGGTCTTACACAGGTAAGAAACTAACACTTTTGATAAAATTAAAAAAATTAGGAAGAAAAATATTTCTGTAAGAATACATTAAACAAAAAAAACAAACAAATAAAAGTACATTAGATAATAATTGATATATCAGATTCCTCTGGTAATGACTTAGTGGCATCAGGGGCTGTTGAATAGTCGTCATTTCCTTCTGGTGGTGTTATAAAAGACATTTCTGTAGCAGACTGGGGAGAGTCCACCTTTTCCACCGATACCGTCTTCGACTCCATCCAAAAAAATAAAAAAGTAAAAAAAAATGTACATATAGTGATGACATCAAACTGGAAGCACTAATACTAAAGAAGATTAAATAAAAAGATTAAGAGGGAAAAAGAACTGAGAATTATTGTGTAATAAGAAGTCAACGAAAAATTGTGCCGGCTAAAGCAAAACTAAACATATAAATGTATTGAGAATTAGTTGTAAATTTGTAAAAGAGTATCAGAGAGGTGAATGTATAATAACTTGGTTTTTTTTAATACGGTCATAGACTAAATTTTATTTATTTTATTTTCAAGAGTCTTATATATTTATTTGAATAACTATTGTGTATGGAATATAACTATATACAGTAAAAACATATTGAAAAAAAAACAAAAAAAAAAATTTAACTTACAATTTATTTACGATTTCTGACATTTGCACAGGTGGGCAAACTTTAACAACTGGAATATCTAAGTCTTGGATATCATTGTATTCCTAAATAAAGTAAATAAAATAAAAAAAACAATTTACATTGAAATGTAATACTTTATGAATTAAAAGCCAGACATCTAATTGTTACAAAAAAAACAACTTACAGTGCAAAGCACAAATAAGGTTGCACAATTTTTATCTACTCATTAGTTCATTATATGTAGTAAAAATTTTTAAATGTACATCAAACCGTTACTTCTGTTACAAGAGTTATAACAGTAAATATGTCGCTAAGATGTCTTTCAGAAATTAAAAAATTTTCTATTAACTATTAAGAAAAAAAAAATCTATCTGAAATTGATTTATCAGGAAGAGATGACACAGTGGTTCTTTAAACAATACTCCACTGTCCTCTAAGGAAACGGGGAAGTTGTTTCAGCAGGAAGTATTTCAGTTCAAATTCAAAAGGGCCCATTAAGCGATCTAAAAGAAATATGTAGAGACCGCAGCACCAGAGATGCTAAAAAAAATAAGGACCAACTATTTATCCTATTTCTTTGTGGCAAAAATTGAAAAGAAAAAAAAAATACATGCACCAGTGATCTCCCCTTCTCTGATTTAGTTACTTTGACCAACTGCAGATGGAAAGAGTTAATTTTTATGAAGTACTAGCTGTACCCTGCCAAACCTTTGCATAGAGTTATAGCGTTGGTTTCGGGCAGATCCGATTTTTTTCATGATTGCATTTTAAACTGGAATACTGTTGTATTAATTCTTTACTTTCGATTTAACCCAGAGCCCACACAGCTATTATATATACAGTGAAATGTCATTATAACGAACGTCAGTGTAACGAATTATTCAGTACAGCAAATTTTTTTTTCGCCCCTTCCCCTTGGCTTATATAACATCTGTTAAAAAGTGTCGTTGTAACGAATTTCGTGTTTTCAGTATTGCGAAAAAAATAGCCGTTTTGCAGATATTTAATTTTAAAAAAAATGTATTCGGCATATTTCTATAACCCAAGTCAACTTGAACGACATTCACATTTACTAAATAATGGGAGGGGGGGAGTGTGAGAGGAGTAAGATGTTATGGTAACCTTTAACCTCTACTGATGAGGATAGTAAACATAAATTCCACCATGTGCAGTACTGAGACAAGTATCGCCTTGGGACGGCGGGGGAGGGGGGAGGAGGGGGGGGGAAGTGAGTGACGGTGTCACAATTATGTAACAAACGGAGGGTGGGGGGGGGGGGTAGATGAGAGTTTTAGCAAGGTCGGGAAGGGGAGAGGAAGAGAGTTACGACGTCACGAGACAGCAAAGCGACGGCGGGCACAATTACGTAACAACGAACTGGGGGGGGGGGGAAGCGGCGGTGACTGTTACCATGGAAATCTAGATATAGCATCAGGAAGGACAACCAATATTTTAAAAAATACGTTTTAGGCTGACACACAATCAAGTGTTAAGCGTTAGTCTGCATGTTTAAAAGCAGTTTTGTATATTTGGTACTTTTGTTTTTATGAAATAAACACAAACGCAATTAAAGTTTGAAAACTTTTAATAACAAATTTTTTAATTTAGAATCTTTATTTTGTCAATTTAATTATTTTTCGTTTTTTCATTGGTTTTTCATGAACTGTCTCATTTAATTGCTTATCATAATTTTTAAACGAACAATTAAAAAATGTAACATAAATAAGTTCTTTTAAATTATGATTGAAATAAAAAAATAATTTCTTCAATCAGCAATGACTCATCAATTATTACTCTATCAACAATTTAAACAATTTTTTTTTTTATTTGTTTGTCCTAGAAAATGTTTCAGACTACTTGCTGATCTTTTCAATGAATTGAATACTTTCCAAATTAGTAGGCAAGTAGAGAAGGTGTACTCAGATGGCTTCAATAGCCCTCCTCTGTTGACATCGTTCAAAAAAACATCCAGCTTGTTCAATCTTAATTAGTCAATGTCTTTAAAATTTTTATCGACTAATATTTCTCTAAAGCTTTTATTTTAAAAATTATGTTATTATAGTATATATATGAAAATGTAGTAAATTGAAAGGGCTTTTTAACAATATATGTTTCAAAGTGATATTATTATGCAAGTATTTTATTATTTTTAAAAAGTTTAGATGAAAAAAATAAACAAAAATAAATAAATTAAACAATTCACAAACACAAAGAAGAAAAAAAAATTCATTATGATTCATTTCAATAAAAGTTACTTTTTATTAAACTACATTCAATTCTCTGTGTGTAGGATATTTTTGAAGACATTATATTCAGAAAAAAAAATAAATAAATTAAACAATCCACAAACACAAAGAAGAAAAAATCCTTGCGTCAGCGTCAGCCTAAACCGTACACCGCTAGAATGAAATTTTGTTTGGTTGTCTATCCTGGTGTTATATCTAGATATCCATGCTGTTCGTCGGGGATGGGTGAGAGGAGAAGCATTTTAGCAAAGAAAGGGGACGGTGTGGAGAGAGATAAGATGTCAGCCACCTGCACGCAACGTCACAAGTAGTGACATACGTAGGATTAATTAAAAAATCAATAAACCAGTGTTATGTTTGTGTGGGGGGGAGGGTGCGGTAATGAGAAAGAAGCAAGACACTTTTTTTGGGAGGTATGAGAAAGACATAATGGATTTGATATTATGGCGGTTATAAGCAAGTAATTAAGGGTAGCATTTCCCAACCACCCAGCCAGGCAATGTTCTTTCGAACATCAACCAGACTGCAGTTGAAAAAATGATTAAAAAGTAACTGGACAGTTTTAGTAAAAAGCAATGTCATTGTTTTGGGTAGAGGCTTGATTAACGCTTAGGGTTGCATTTTGCGAATATGGCTATTAACAATATTGTTTAAAATAATGGCGACGTATATTTTGGGGTAAAGACTTGATGGACAGAAGACTGCATTCTGGTTGTTGGGGAATAATTACAACGATCTTTTATGCTTGGGAGTGTTCAGAAGAAAATTACAGACTTTTTCAGGTGACTTCTGTCTGTTTGTATTATTTGACATTTTCTTATTATAATAAAATTGAATCCAGTTAAAAAATATTTAATTATTTAATAAATGAGACATTATGAGTAAGAGAGCCGTAATGGGCACATTGCACAGGTTTCTTATAAATCAAGGGAAGTAAGTCATGTTGAATAACTGTTGCACAAATAAATGAGTTATGTCCCTTAGTTCAATGACGGCGGTATGTATTAAAAACAGTGTAACAAATTTTCAGTATTACGAACGAATTTCGAGTACCCGTGAATTTCGTTATAACGACATTTCATCGTATTATTATTTTTTTGTTTCCAAAACAAATGAAAATTAATTAATGAAAAATAAACAGTACAAACCTGTAAAATTCTTTGACTTGCAAATAAAAAAAACATCCATATGCAGGAACTAATTGTCAGAGTTATCATGACTAGGTTGTTCTTCATAACACGAGCTGCAATAAACATTTAAATAAATGATAATTGTTTTGGAAACAAAAACACATTCATGAAAAACAGAATACATTACTGGGGTTGAAATTTACCATTACATGTACTCTCTCAAGATAGACTGGCAATGAAATAACAGTGATTTGGTAAGATGACCCAGAAGCTAACAATGATTAAACAAGCAATTAAGCCTGTTCCATTCTGGACACAGAACGTGTTAGCGCATTTTCGTATTATGTATCAGTACGTATGCTATCTTTCAGTAAATATTTGTAAATTTTGGAAATGTTTACAAATTCAATTGTGTACTGCATATATCTGAAAAAAGATATTAAAAAGACGTTTCTTTATAATTGAAAAAAAAATTATTTTCTCTGAAATCTAACTAGAAGTGGCAGTTCTTTTTTTTTCACTTCCGTTCAATAACCATTTCATTTGATGCGCATGTTATGTATTGTTGCAACCCTCTCAATTCTAGCACATGTAGCCCTCATATTCTAACACACGGCGCTGCACCATTCGTCACCTGGACAGGTGTGTAAATAAGAGATGGGGGTGGGGGTGAAACAACAGTCGTTCCCCTCCCCCTTCTCATCTGGCGCTAGGCGCTAGCATCAGGACGGTGCATCGAGACCAGTCACGTGACCTATATGTGACTGAAATAGGACTCATAATTGAAACATTCTAAATTGTAGTCATTTAATCGTCCGAAAACTCCGTCAATTGTTGTTTTATATAAAGTACGGGAAGTAAGTTATGTTGAATAACTGTTACAAAAATAAATAATGATTACGCCCCTTTGATTAGCTTTTATTATTTACATTTAAAATATAAGCAAAACGGTACATAAAAAACTCTTATATTTTGGCCCTCAGAAATCAGATCGCGAAATGGACTTTTGATGTACACTTGGCAGGCCAAGACCTACACAATGATATATACATCATGGGTCTAGGACTTATGGTTGCTGAGATATAGGGCGGTCCATTATTAATATAGCTTATATAGTAAAAAATGGTACTTTATAAGGCCCCTTTTACGGCCCTGAGAGGTCAGATCGCGAAATGGAAAAAAGTCATTTCTTGGCAGGGCAAGACCTACAAAATGATATATACATCATGGGTCTAGGACTTATGGTTGTTGAGATCTAGGGTGATGACGGACAGACAGACGGACAGACAGACAGACAAAACGGGGACAATAGAGCATTTTTTTTCGAAAATGCTCTAAAAATCAGCATACCTACTCCCAATCTTGGTACAGATGTTATATAACTGTAAACCTGGTTAATTCTTGAAACAACCACTGACTGACAAACACCTGCCTGAAACAGTCATTATAAAACTGATTATAAAAAACAAAAAAAAAAAAACCACGTGGAAGTGAGGTTGTTTGTTTGGCTCTGGGGGGGGGGGGGGGGGGACAAGAAACTCAATTTAAATTTGTTAACCCTGACTTGAATTCTTGACTATAAATAACATAGCAGTACTCCATCTTTCTGCTATGTCCATAAAGTAAAATATACTTTTGTGCATAAAAGATAACCTAATTGAATTTTTTTTTAAAGATAGAGGAAGAAAAGCATTTTAAAAATAACTAACTGCAAAAGAAGGCAGCTCACTTCTTTCTTACCTCGCAGTACCCCATGTAACATCGACGTCCATCTAAAACAGAACCTTTTGAATGGGGCTTACACATTTTCAAATGTTCCGGTGCACTATCGTTGAAGCAACACCATTTGCAAGCATTCTCTAAGATTGGATAGAATATAAATAATTTCAAGCAAATTTATTCAGATTTCTTTGTTACTTGTATAAATATATTTGAAAATTTAACCATTATTTTTTTTACTGCAACATGGTTGCATTTAGGTTACAATATTTCTTCAATTATAAAAGTACATCCAAACAAAAAAAATTGCTCCAGTAATTGACAATAAAGCTTTCGAGCAAACACAAATCTTGTAACAACTTTTACTTACCAGGTGTTCTGCACAGACAAGACTTCAGATTGACATTTTCCTCCACACCTTTGGCTTCACAATAACTTACACAAACACCATTATAACACTGTCCACTGTTGAAATATGATTTTTTTTTAAATATCAGCATTTTTAATAAGTGGATGTGTACAATAGATATCAAAGATAGAATACAATTAAGTTGAAACAGCTTCCCTTAGTTCACACTAGAATAGTAATAATAAAAAAGGTGTGATAGGCAAAAGTGTGTGTTACATCAATTGTTTAAATTTTCCAAGAGTGTACAATAATTATTCATCTTATCTTTTCTTCAGTATTTTAGTTGAGATGTCATGGAAATTGTTTTCAAGTGTTATATTAATTATCGATCATATCTTCTTTTTAACATTCTTGTATCCAAAGAAAAAAAAATTCTAGGAAGGAATTATTATAATATATATAATTATATATAAAAGGCATGGCATTTCAAAACGGAGTCAACTTATGGAAGCTGACAAAAAAGGATCAAAACATTTTCACCATATTTTTTCTTGCATACAGAAAGCTGTAATATTTTACAAGTGGCATAAAAAGGAGCAAGAATAATAACATTTTATACAATTTTACAAAGCTGCAAATAGAAATGATTTACACTGAAACATACCCATCTAAACATTTGGTGAAATTGGGCAAAGCGCTTGAGTCAGGACACTGGAGACTGTTTCCTCTTCAGATTTGATAAGGAAACAACAAACACCCTCACACATATTTAAAGAGAGCTTTGAATTAAATAAATGTGGAAAAAAAAAAGAGCTCTTATGGAAAAAAAATGACCAAAATTTTCCTAATTTGAGAAAAAAATGTATTGCAATAAAAACAAACACCTCGCAAAGAATGCAAACTGTACATATGGATTCTTTATTGCATGCCCTAACACAGGGGTCGGCAACCATTTGAGATGGAAGAGCCAAAAGTTGTAATTTAAAATTGCCTCAGTTTTTAAAGAGCCACTAAATTGTTGTTTCAATATTATGGTATTTGATTAGGATTAGGTATATAAAATAATGTAATTATTATTATTTGCACATGGAACTGGAAGGGCACAATTCGACATCGAAAGAGCCGCAACATGACATCTAAAGAGCCGCATGTGGCTCGCGAGCCATAGGTTGCCGACCCCTGCCCTAAGTGGATGGGATGTTTAGGGTGTAAGCCCATTAAGCGTGGTGAAAGTTTAGGGTTGGAACCCTAGCTACTGCAGCTTTGGCTATGGTGTGAATGTTGAAAGTGCACTGGTGAGTGAAGTCCCTGCTAGGATGAGATGAAATCTCTTAGATCCTAAACACCACTAATGGGATGGTTTTTACGGTGCCCTTCATTCATCCCCACCATAGCCGATAGTGCAATAGCCATGGAGGCACCACAGGAGATATAGCTGGGACTTCAGCCATGACCAGACAAATTTCCTAGATCCTCACCGGAGATTGAACCAGGTACCCTCCATTTATACAACCGGCTAATAAACTTGTGTCATAAAAGTGCACTGGTAAAACTATCCAAAGAGCCATTGGTGCCTCCATAGCCACTACAACTTTGGATATGCTGAGGATGTAGAAAAGTACTACCAAATTTGTCCAAAAAAAAAATCAAGAGATAAACATCTCATCTTAAAGTGACATCATTATGCACACTAACTAAATATAGAACATGAAAATATCAACATTTGGATTTGAGTTTAAAACTACTGTCATCCATCCACAAAATATAAATTATACAGAATGCAGATCCCTCATTTTTATCTCTATTTCTGACGGCCGGCATATCTGTTGTTTTAATTTATTGTGCTACATTACTGAATCAATGTTTTTTGAGCATCTCCAATTACTTTATCAGCAAAGTCATTAAAAATAATGAAATTTAGTTCTCTTCAGGACAGTCCGAAATTTTTATTAGCAATCTAACATGCAGTTTTAAATTGGTTTTGTTTAATTCAACTCAGAATTCATTGTTTTTCATTAATCAATTTAGCAGAAGTCCTTTTTTTTAATACAACTGCTATTTTATTACAATATTATAATTTTAAATCAGCTATAAATAAAGATATAGTTGTTAAAAATAAAATAATGCCTGAACTTGTAAATTTTAAAATATATTAAGACTTTTTTAACCAAATCAATAATTTTTTAACTGATATTTTTTGCTAAAAAAACCAGAGGTTTTGCTATTGTTGTAACAGAAGTCCATGGCTATAGTCCATATGTTAGCACCTTTTATTTTTTAGCCAATGGTTGATGACTTTTTTTTTTAAATAGTTAGGCACATTCTGTATAATATATATTCTGTAAAGTGTATGCCACAACATGTTTATGTCAAACAAAGGATACGGACAGTAAGACCTCTGCTTACAGCTCCAAGGCTCTGCTTCAGAACATATTGTAGAACTGCTGGCCATTTTACAATCTGAACAGCATTTGTGAACTTTATCACTAAAATGTGACAGTGATATCAAAACAGATTTGGCATTTAAAAAACAACAACTATAGACAAACAAACAAATGCTAAAGACAGAAAGTAAAAACTGAAATTTAACAACATGGAAATATTTCTCCATTTATAAACAAATAATTCAATTATTAGTCTGTGCTAATTATTTTATGTGTTAAATGATTTTCAAATGGGTAAATATTAATATCAACCAGGACACATATATATCAAAATTTCCACTACCAGTAGTTAAATCAACTTACAATAACCAAAGTTAGTTGTGTATTTCTTTATTTCACTAATAGATCATTGTTCTCTATTTTTTATAGCATTGTTACTGATAACTAGCTACTTGTCTTTTGAAATCACATAATACAACTGGCTAATAAACTTTTGTCATAAATGTTTAGGTCTGTATTACACACAAAAGCTTTGTTCTATCGCCTGATATCTTTAATGCTAAATAATCCCTCGTCCTTTAAATATCAATTTCAATATCCTAAAAAAAGGTATCCATAAAAACTGAAGATATATGAATAAAGTAAAAATATATTTTATCAAGCTTTGTGTATGTAATTAAACAAACAATAGCAACCCCACCTGCAAACTGCACCGATTCGGAGGTAGCATTCTTTAGTGCAGCAGGGATCATCATCTCTTCCATCTAGGCCAGGATCACACTGTTCGTTTTCTTCAATGAGCCCATTACCACACAGAGATTGATCAAAATGTTCTGGAATGGCATAAATAATCAGTTCAGTGTTGGATGAGTGCAAATTATATGCTAAATAACCGACAAACCCTGTCACTCTAGTGAAAAACTTAAGCAAAAAAAAAAAAAGTTTTAAAACGGTTTTAAAGCAGATGCTTAGAAATGTGGTTGGTTAGCGAATGAAAAATGTTGAACTAAATTTTGTAGCAATACTAAGTAGACCTTTAGAATTATGTTAAACCAAAGTCTTCACTATAGAAATTCTGCTTGCTTTTTAAATGAGACAAGAAGCTGAATATTTGCTTTTTGTAGTTAACTAGGCTCAATCAAGATAACCATCAAGATAACTATCAACTTACCAGCTAAACAGTCTGTTTTAGCAAGACGAATACCTATTTCTTTCAATGAACAAGGAGAAAAACGCTGAAATTTTAAAAAAAATATAATTTCTAATACTAAGTAGGTGGGTAAATAGACAATGATAACAATATTTTAACAAGTAATCCTTTGAGTACATTTTTTTAATTCAAAAATATATCCACAAAAAAAAAGATTTAGGAGATAAAAACAGAAATAATGTATGTTCCTGAACAGTTCCTGCAAAAATGAGATTTACTCTCATGGGCTTTAAATAAACTTGTAAACAATAAGGTCAGTTTTGTGGTGGCCCTCCAAGGACAAGTCGGCGATGAACAAAGAGGCATGGGAATTCAAACCTTTAACATGCTGGTCTCTAGTTCTATCTCACCCAGCCATTAGTAAGTGATGAACAAAATATCAAAAAATCTGTTGATTTATATTTTCTTTTACTTTAAATTGATAAAAGAATTTCACTTGCTTCTGTTGGTAAAGTTTATACACAATATTAAAAATAGTGCACCAGACTTAAAAAAAAAACAACTTTAGAACTCTGCATTTAATTTGTTAAACTTGATAAACCATAATCTCTTTCTGCTATTCGCCTCATTATATAAAAATTTGAAATAAGACTTTAATTGAACGTTTTAAAATGGTATATTTTCATAATAACTTCGCAAGTAATCAAAATTTCAAATCAATTGGGCTTAAGGGAAGTTGGTGATTATTGTTTCAAATATCCCAAAACATCCATCTGACCTTATACCGCCAGACAGAGTGTGACAATACTAAAAAAAAAAAAAAAAAAAAATGCGCTATTTAAAATGTCCAAATAAAAATGAGATAAAATAAAAGACACATGAACTCACAAAATTGTTGGGGTACTTCCCAGAGCTGCCGACAGACCACATAATGTAAGTCCCTCCCTCTGAATCCAAAGGGAAGCATTCAGGAACATCAGGGTCATGAGGACTGCCAAAATTATGACCTGCAGAGATCAGTTACAAGAAACAGAATATTTTCAGTCTGCCAGGCAAGTGGGTCTGAGTGTTAGTTATGAGTTGACTGGTTTTTTTTTGTTTTTTTTATACAAAACCTCTTATTACAATCTTAGATTTTAGAGTATTATTGTGGAAAAACATCTGAGTGAAAATACTGTTCATCCATTTCTTTGTGAAATATATCACAATAAATGAAATAATCTTGATGATTAAAAAAAATAAACCGGAGAGATTTTTATTAGGTGGTCTTTGTAATTTACTTTATTCCTAAAATAGTGTTCTGCAAATAAATAATTTTAAAAATCCAGCAATAAACTTCAAATAACTCAATATAGTAACATGAAAACTGAAATGCAAGTATTTGGCATAACTATCAAAGTGAGGCTTCCAAATTCAGTTTTATAAAAAAAAAAAAAAGAGCAACAAAATCATGATTTACAGCACTAATGATAAAGGGGTCTTATTACAGTGTCTTAAGGCTACATAATTTATTAACGTAATACTTATAAATGTGAATATGCCGTTTATAATTTTTTGAACAAGAAAAAGTGAATGTGAAGAAGACAAAAAAATTTCTTTTACATTTAAGAAGCTGGCATAGAAAATATGTCCGAAACTACCTCCCTCCCCTCAACATAGATCAAGGGTGACCTGCTGCCTGCTTATGGTCCAGGACAGGTGTTTATGCAGTCCGTCCACAGAACTGTTACTCTATAGTCACAGTAACTTTAAATTTTGATAATACAACCATGGTCATTATTTAAGTGCCCCAAAAACAACTCATTTTTCTTCCAATGTGGCCAGTGAGAGGCTAAAATAAATCCTGGATACCCCTGACATGGTTGGTAAAAAAAACAAAACAGATTAAAATAGAGAAGTTATAGGAGCAGTAAACATTTTGATGATGATGAAGTACCAGAGTGATTGATATAATTATATTCTCATCTATAATAAAAATCACCGTGACAGGCTTTAAAAAACTCTACAGTGCACAGTAAAGAAGTTAACATTCTTAAATTAATCATTTAGAAATACACAAATATGTGCCATATTGCATAACACAATTTGAAGATATATTTATCTAGACTTAAAATTGTCTTCATAGCACAATTTTGCTGGCCCTAATAGGCTGCTGCCCAGGGGTTTAGCATCCTCATTGTTTGAATATTTGCATACTTTTTTTTTTTTTTAATATATGCATTCATCAAAAGAATCAGTTATAACAGAAACCTTTGAGGTGAACATTTCTAGACATTGTGGTGCAGTTATATTAAGCTATTTTAAGCGAAATGTTTTAAACCATGATAGAAGAAAAATAAAATTCTGTAACCTCAACCTCAACAAAAATAAAAAAAAAAATGAAACATTTCCATGCTGAATCATACCTACTTCTGGCCGACATATAAAAAAAAATAAAAACATTTATTAATAATTAGTTAAATTTCTTGACTAAAGTGTTCATTGAATTGCACAACTGCATTATAATAAAGTTAATTTATTTGAATGTTAAATTTAAAAAAAAACAGTACAATAATGTTTAATAATAATTATCAGGTACTATTTTATATGTTATGCATACAGAATTTTTATTAACTGAGGTAAAGCTTTAGAATATGTGATAGAAATTTTTGTTGCAGAAAAAGTGAAACACACTTGTGTTTTTAAATAGCAAAAGGAGTTAACACAATTTTTTTTCATTCAAAATTAATTTTTTAACATTTTTTTCACAATACCATTTGACAAATAAAGCACTTAGGGCTATCAAACTGGCAACTTATCAAATTTTCTACTCATAACATGGGGCACTGAGATTAAAACCCTGTCTATCTTCAATGTTGATCACCAGCTATAGAAGCTATTACCCCCTCCTCTACCTCAATTTTACTATTGAGTAAATTATTGAGTAATTACCATGTGCAAATGCAATGAGCATTTCTAAGCTTGACACTGGTTCATTCCTGGTATTTAAAGTTGATGTGACTGCCGTGTTGATCACATCTCTTTCGTCGTATCCAGCTGTAGATAAAACATAATATGCAGGTTAGATAAGCATTTAAAATGTTTTTTTTACAGTTCTGCTTTACTCTTAATTCTAGCTGCTGCTGAGGTTGACAGATTTTTGTTTACAATGCAAAATATGAATGAGTTTGACACAAATTTCCTTCGACTTTTTTTTTTTAATAACCTCATTCTGTTGTTACAAACAATGTAACTGATACAATACCTTTACAAAGTGTATCTGTAACTGATACAATACCTTTACAAAGGGTATCTGTAAAAGCTAGTCCTAAAACACTGAAGGGAAACGGGAAAGCTGTGACCAGGTGGCTCAGACATAGCTTGGGATGAAAGAACTTCATGTAGTAAGAAAATGACTGAAATAATAAAATAGGTGTTAGTTTTTAAAACCACTCTTAAAATATTATGTTATATATATATATATAAATTTGTAAGCCTATTTTCTAGATGAATAATTATACACATTTTGTGGTGCTGCTCCCTTCGCTAAACTGAACAAGTGGATGATAATTAAATTATTCATACATCCAACTTATCATCTGCTGTCCAATCCTTGCCATCAACATTGAAGTGTATATATCTTTCACTGTAAGGGTTAACAGAGATTGTGTAGCTGTCATACAATACAAGCTGTGAACAGAAATGTTGTTGTGTTTTATTTTATTAAAAAATCTCAGAATCATGATCTTTAAACTTTACAGGACTTAAGGAAAATGTGTATACTAGTTATATATACATGTGTATACTAGTTATATATAGCCTTCTAAAGCAAACGAAAGTGATGGCAAATTTACACTGATGTGTTCAAAATTAGTTATATGGAAAAATCTACCTCTAAATTAACTTTCTCACACGCTGTTCATCAAACAAAAATTTTAATACTACAGTCATCTGTACATTATACATGTACAGCGCTCCTTACCCAGACCCAATTACCAACCTATCTTTCCCACCACTTCTTCCTCAAACCTTACACGGAACACCTAAATCCACTTTGTCACCCTAAAACCCAAAAACTGTAACAAATTAGGTCAAAACGAATGTATGGAGGAACATAAATATTTGAACTGAAATCAATAATAATCCAATTTTTGAATAAGACAAAAAAGCAAAAGAGTTTAAAAAAACATAGTTATTATATTTTAACTAATTATACTCAAAACAATCAACTAATTTGCACTGAGCTATTTTTAGATTTGGGGAGACATATGAAGTGGGATTAGGTTTTCTATGAAGTAGATGATGTATATATATACATATATTAACAAACATAGCCTATATGTTGAATTATTTTTACACACATTAAAAATTTCTCAGACTGAATGCTGTCTCAAGAGTCTACAGAAAAAAACGATAAAGTAAAAAAACTAAATCTTTTGAAGGAAACCAATTGATAAAATACTTACAGTCTTGACATATAAGCCAATGTTCTTAAAATTTATATTATTTACAAAAGGAAACACTGAAGATCTGTAAATGACATCTGCCTTCTGAACCATACTGATCTGTCAATACAACATCAATGTATATATGTTAAGTTGTTTAAATTTGCTGTCTTTCTTTTTATTTTTTAACTTTTCTCCTTTCATGGAAAAATAATCTGTTTGAAAAAAAGCTCAAATTATTTAAACACTGCAATATTCTAGAACTGAGTACATCTGTCATTATTTATTCTAAGATTAATTTCATCATCTTTTCAAATTAGTTATGAAAGTACATAGCTAATGGTAATTTTTGTAAGATATTACATTGCATATTAATGATGCAGTGAGTGTGGTAGAGCACTCGACTTCTAGCCAAAAAGATCTCGAATTTGATCCTCTGTGCATGCCAAGACTTTTCTCAAGTCTGATCAATGTCCCTAAGTCCGACCAGATTACAACACGAAATTTGTTGGGTAAAGTAATATATCATGACTACAGAATTAGGTTAACTCTTTTTCATCTGAACCAGATGGTCCGTAAAAGCTTTGTTATAAGGGAATCTTTAATTTTTTTTTCATTGCATATGGGTAAGGAATTTTTAGTGTATGTCTGTAAGAATCTTCTAGATTATATGTATAGCAACCTTCTTATTCATATTGGTTAATTCTTATAGTTTATATGGATCACTATATCTTAGTTCTTAATGGATACCAATATTCTTGTTTATATGGATAACTACATCCACTCATAATGGATAGCAGTTCTTTTAAGTTAAAAAGATGACAAACTTTACTCCTTGCAGTGCATTAAACATATGTACCCAAAATAGTGCTAGAGTGACATCCAGCTATTACAAAACTTACAAAAACAATCTGTAGTTTAAAACTTTGAACAAAATTGGAAACTTCAAGTTTGCAACTCAGTCTCTGTGTTGAATGTAATGTTCCATTAGTAAGATTAGCACTAATAGATGAGGAAACTAAAACTCTATACCAGTAATGATCCACAGATTTCTTTGTTGTGTCTGCACCTCTTGGAGAACAAATCATAATCCCCAAAGATATTCATCAGACATGCTTTAGCCCCGCTACTATATCTTTTCTTTCTTTCTGAGCTTTGACCTGAAATAGAGAAAAGTATTGATTTGAAAAAAATAACCCAGAGCGGTAAAAAAAAAAAATTAAAAATAAAGATTTTCTTTAAGAAACTATGACGACCATCATGGACCGCAGCTTACTTTCACTTACAAATATTTTTAAGCCAGATGGACTTTACTTAGCCTAGAGATAATGTTTGGGGCTCCGAGACAATCCAGTTGGCAGTCATGCATGAAATGAACAGTGGGCTTTGATATATTACCTTATCAATTCATGTAGACCTGTGAAACTTTAGGGCTAATGTCGAAAACTAAAATTCCTACCATGCCAAATCATCAGAAAATGTTTAAAAAAAAATAACTGTCCATAACACATTCTGTGCTATAGGTTGATGGGAGAGGTCCACAATGCATTAAATTTTCCTGATAGACCACTGTCAGCAGCTAATGTTTTAATTAAAAGAGTTTGGCAATGATTATTGCTAACCAAACCAGGATTATAAACTGTGTCACACATTTGAACAAATTAGGTTACAGAATGAACTATTTGTAGACCTTCTACATCTGCATCTTTGATCCCACTAAACATAAATAAAAATAAAAATGACTATACCGATTAAAAAGGACTGAGCAAGCAGCAGAGAAATATAACAACCTGACAAAAGAAAAATCCAGGTAAAAATTTGCTAAGGACTGCCTTAACGGAGACACAAACAAATTTTCACTTCATTCAGTTGTCCATGGATTTTCTTCTAATTTTGTTTTATTTTATTCTTCCATAAATGAAGATTTATTATATGTAAATGTTCATCCGCTACATATTCATTATATATTTTTCCTCTTTGTTAATAAATTGGACTTAAAATTTTCATGCAAAAAAAAAATATTTGCGCCAAATATAATTTTAAAATTTCAACACTAAACAGGTTAACTGTAAACTATTCTTTTACATAAAATTCAATTAAATTCTCCTTCATTTGATATATAATACTTAGTGAGTAGTTGAACAACATTCATTATATCACATATTTTCTAAGACTTCTATAATTAAAATTAAGGGTGAAAAAAAACAACTCTGTCCAACAGTAAACTAATTCAGTCCTGAATGAGTTCAAATTTTTTTTTGGTTAGGTCCATGTAAAGATGAGTCATTTATCTCTTAGGTCCTATAAATCACTGAAGGAACAGTTCTGTAGTGCCCTTTATCATGCCCATTATAGCCGATTGTGCAATGGCCATGGAGGCACCACAGGAGATATAGGTAGGTGACTGGACAGTCCTGGAATTGAACTCGTAACTCACAGCATTTAGATTGGACTACAACATGCATTTCTGGCTCTCTACCAAAGCACCACGAAGATAATTCTTTAAACGTGAGTCAAGTAAATGGATTAATACATTCATTTTAATCTGGTATATTTAGCATATTATAAAGGAATTCAAAAGAAACCACTTTTAATAAACAAAGGTAACACAGTACTTACTTGTATTGGTGAAAAAATCTGTCCTACTAAATTTGTCATAGTCTGATGTTCTATTTTGTTCAAAATGCTTGGCATTGCTGAAGACACAGAAAACAATAATAAAAAAGCTTATTTAAATTGTAAACTAAAATATGTTGATTGGTTATTATTACACTTAGAATAAGATTGAAATGTGATAAATTTTACTACAGTATGACTATAAATGATTCATCCAATACAAAAAAAACTATGCACATTAAGAAATAAACTTTTGATGATATGTAAATGTTCAGTACCATTTCCATGTAGCATTTCTCAAGTCGGATGCTCTGTAAGCTATGTAGGTGTCATTCTTAGGATTCCTAGTTGCATTCAGATGGCTCCAAGCAGGCTGGAAAAAAAACAGACTAAAGCCACTTTAGGTAAATTGTAAAGTTGAAAAATTTTTGAAAGGCTGATGCGAAAAACTCACTGGATAAATTAATCAGTATAAGTTGCCAACATGTTTACAGTAGTTTTCAATTAGTTCGACTACAAATTAATTGATAAAAATAAGTTGATAAATCAAAAAGATAAAAATAACTATTAAGGTACTAATGAGATTAAGCCTAATTTCAATTGGGAATTTAACCTCAACAGAAAGAAGACATTTTTCTTTTATACCTCAACAACATAGGTGTTTTTTTCTTCAATTATGTGTAAAGTCCACAAATCTTGTTCTGTGTGAGCACTGACAAACACACTGGAGTTGCCTGAAAAATTCAAAATTTACAACAATTTTATTTGTTAAAATTGAATCAGTCTATTTAAAAAATTTTTAAACTTAAATTATTAATAAGTTTTCAATGAAAACTGCATTTTGAGTTTTAAGATTTCTGGAACCATCTAACAAAATAGACTTCACATGGAATAAATAAAAAGTATTTTTATCTAAATAACATAAGATTAAAGAAAATGAAAATATAAACACTTTTTGATGGAAAATATTTAAACCGAATAACCTTTTAGCGGATTAACTAAGGGCTAATAGGTATTTCCAATAATAAAACAAAAATATACCTGTTTTATGCCCCGTAAAAATTGTATTAGTATCAAAATTAAATGGAGTCATTTCACCATAACCATTGATAAGATAAGAGGTGAAACCTTTAGCCAATACTGTAGCACCAGAGGTAAGAGTCAAATGAAAACTTCTGTTGTGATGTAAAATGAAAAAGATCACAAAATACTGATAAAATTATATTACATTAAAAAAATTATTACTTATATTTAACTTGAAAACAACTAACAAAAACTACTCAAGAGAAGGTTTTATGAGCATGAAGATAAAAAAAAATATTTAGAAAGGAAATAATGTCAATAGTAAGTTTATAACTACATCTATTTAAAAAAGGTATTTTAATACATTTTATAATTTCTAGACATGGATTATTATTCTTTCTTCCATTATAAACATAAAAGAAATAATTATTTCTTTAGACTACATAATAAAAAAAACATTTGCCTTACAAGTTCAAAACATGAAACTGGACTTGTTTCATCAACTGCGGCACGCCAGAAGATTTTTTAACTCTTGAAACAACACTAATATCACTAAACGTCTCGTAGTAATTTAAACTTGTCATGCAAAAAGCTGAAAAAAAAAGTTTTCAACTTAAATCTTTATGCCTTTTATGGCTTAAATTAATTGATAAATTTTTAGGATCCATTTTTATAATGGATCCCTTAGATAGGACTAGAGCGATAACTTTTAGAAGGTAAATATGCAGAGCCTGTTTTTCAATGTCTAGCCAATGTTATTTCAGAAAATGGTGTTTATAAATAGTGTTACTTATTTTTTCTTAAAATGGCCTAGTATTTGGAGTGTTTTTCCTAGCACAGTTATAAAGCCCTGATAGGAAAACAAAAGCAAGGATATCAACAGACCTAGAAATGGCAGTCCATATTCCCAGCAGTAGTGAAATTAGCAAGCAAGCCAAAAATATGATAACTCTATGGAAAAAAAATCTTAAGGAAATTTTATAGGCCAGCCAAGACCAAGGACAACAAAGAATGGCTTAAGCCAACGTAAGGAAACTACTTTTTTTGACATTACACTGTCAATGATTTAAAAATAAAACATCAGTAGGTTGTTTGAATTTCTGTTTTCATTCATTGTTTTTTGATGTGTAAGAGTCAAATAATGCATCATTTATCTATATAAATGTGTTGGGTTAGTGAAGTAAAATGAAACTGAATGAATGGATGGTTATTACCGTGTCTTAATATTACACTACCAATCAGTACTATGAAAGGTAGCATGACCTTTCAACAATATATTGTCAATAACAGTTTTATTTTAGTTATTATAGTTTTATGACAAGAAATATATAGTCACAAGTTAATGCTGATAATTTTCAAAACAAGAATCGATAGAGTGTTGCCTGATTGGCTAGCTACACGTAATGAAATTATATTCTTGAGTTTTATGGAAGTTTTACATTAAGTTTTTTAAAATAAAAAATTTCAGCTTTGTTTGTGTGATACTGACCTTTTCCTTTAAGTTTTGACAAGTAGGAAGCATAATAATTTACAAATAATTTTTTTTTCTGTTGAGTGAAAAGAAAAAATAGTTTTGATATATTCATGCTTAAAAATTGGGCTAGTCGCAAAAGTTTAGTTCAAGATGTGTTCACGTTAGATGATTGAAATCAAAAGCTATTGAAAAAATGCGTATATCTAATGATACTCCCAAGTCGCCACACTATCTCTTTCTCCTCTAGATTTTTATTTCATGAGGAAGAGATGATAGAAACCGTGCTACCTCTTAGAGTCTATTTGCGAAAAAAAGCCTTCATATTTATTTATACATCTGATCAGGGGCGGGCGGATCTAGACAACTTTGACCCCCCCCCCCCAGGGGGGGGGGCAAAACTTTGACGCGGGGGGGGGTGATGGAGCCAAAACTGCTTTCATTGATGAAAATTGGTCTTAGAACAAAAAAATATTTCGATAATTTAATGATGTCTTACCTAAACTTGCGGTAACGGGGGGGGGGGGCATGGCACCCCGCCCCCCCCCCTAAATCCGACCCTGCATCTGATTATAAAAGAATATTGAGAGGCGGTCTGGTTCAGGCACTTTTTTTAAGCCAATGTTAGTGCTGAGCACATTAGTATTTTTTGGCAAGAGTCCGCTCTGGGTCACCTCACCAGACATTATGTAAGTGCTTGCCTATAGCTGAAGGGCAGGTGCGTCCGCACATGGCACCGAGCTAGAGTGGGGTCGAAATAGAAAGCTTGAAAAAATAATTCTGATTTATGACGTTTATCTGAATGCTGGGATCTCGGTCTAGATTGCTGCCAATGTTCGACCAAGTCAGCAAGTCACTTCAAAGTAAGGGCACTTCTAATAGCACTAAAGCTATGATGCTTGGAAGATTGCAAGTAGCCATCCAGAGTAAGCAAGAAATAGCTATGACAACATTGCAAGGGCTACAAACAATTAGCCTATAAAATATGTTTCAGACCTCTTATTATATAAGACAAAAAAAAAAAAAACGTATGAGAACACTGCCAACCTATCAGGCAAAAAATGAAGGAATTGATCTCTCCAATCGAACATGAAGTGTGTAGTTTAAAATGGTTAATTTGTCAAATGTTTTTGCACTTTTGCGATCGGGGGTGGGGGGGGGGTTCGACAAAATTTAACTTCCACAGAGTTCAACAATAGCCAGCCATGGCTCTGCTGCCTCGAACCTACCTCTCCAAGGACGACTTAGATAGGATATATGACTTCACTTTGTTGATGGTCATGCCAAACGATTAGCTAGCTATTACACCCATTAGGCAGATATGTAGGTTTAGTACAGTCGTAATGCTTAGTAACTTCTCAGACTTATCGCCAATGTCAACATTTTAATGAGTAATTAATAAGCGTTTATCTAATATGACAAGTCAGACCCATCTGTGGTCACCGCTGAATATTTTATTTCTGGTCTAAAATTATCTGCTACAAGGGTTCTTCATTATTGAAGAGAAAGAAATGCCAGCACAAGAACCCTGAGCTCATAAACTATTTTTTATTTCTATTTTATAAATAAACTAATTGGTAAGAAATTAAATGCCATGTGATTAAACTCTAGCCATTGTTTACATTCCTTACTAGAGTTGTGATGTTCTAATAATGCTAAGTAGCACATATTCATGGATGTGGAGTGGAAAAACTTGATTTTTTTTGCAGTACATGTATCAGGTTTTGATAATTGAATTAGGTGAGATTCCAGAAAATTGGCTCCTTATGTATCATACAAATTAGTGCTTTATTTTTGAAGAGTAATATTAATTACATTTAAATATATAGTGATTAATTACTAAACAAAAAAATAAAAATAAAAACATGCAGAATTATGATGAATTTTTATTAAATTTAGCTAAATACAAATATCATAAAGCTTGAATGACTAGGATGAGACGGCCAGATAAACATAAGCGGCATGATTTTTTTTTAGACATAATAATGTCAGTATGAAAAACACACACACATTTGGCTTGGCACATTTTAACAACGTGACACATGCTGACACATCAGGTTAGTATCTTTCATTTAGTGACTCTTTAACAGGACAATAATACTGACAGTATCCCTAGATGTCATGTGCTGCACTAATACTTCTGTTTGACAAATATCAATACACGTATAAAGTATTTATTTACATACATTTAATTTTTAGGTAAAATAATGAGCGTCCCTTTAACTTGGTAAGCATGTTTTAGAACTTACTGTTCCTTGCTATTAGCTATAATAATAAATCAAGAATCTTAAAAACTATTTTTGGATGAAAATATACATTTTTTGTGATCAAACAGATCTTAAAAAAAATAATGATTTGCTATGGACAATTTAAAAGATAAATTTTATTAATGACAGTGACATTAGTACCAATCATTCTGAGAGGAAATCACTATATGAGAAAGACATGCAAGTTTCTCTGTCCAATAACTTTATACAGAATGATCATCTTTTATTAATGTTGCTCCACTGGAATTCTTGCTGGACATCTTTTTACGTTCACTTGTCAGCGACTCCTTCTTCATCTTGAAAGACATCTGGCTTTTTTTAACATGTGCAGCTTTCTCTTTTGAGTCAGCTGTGTTGGATTTGGACTCTGTGCTAATCTCAGTAACTTTGCTTAGATTAGATGCTGATGAGCTTCCCTCTGACCGTCTTTTTTTAAAAGGAACAATAAAAATCCTCATATATGATTCAATGCTAGATAATGTTCCTTTCCTTGCTACTGCAATAGTTGGTCTGATAAGGAAATAATTTAAAAAAAATAGTGAGAGGCATTATTTTTATTTACTTTATCAATAAATTTAGGCTACGTAACATAGCAAAAAATGATGTTTTTAAAATACATTTGGCTTTTAGATTCCAATGTCCCAACGCATGTTTAATTACAAACCTAAAAGCAATCGCTTTGGATCTTAATTTTTCCATTAGTTCTTAAACCTTACCCAGAATCCTCTTGTATCTGACGAGTCAGTTTGCTCTCTGTGCTGATTTTCTGTGACGACTGAGAGGATGCAGATTCAATCTTTATCAGGACATCAGGAGCTTGACTTGTTTCTCCCAGCCTCATGGAATAGGTGGATACTTGATCTGGAGTGAGGAGATCTTTGGCAGCAGCCAATCCAGCTGAAGAGCTGCCAGTAGATCTGTCTTTAGGGGTTTCAAGTGTAATAGCAGGTACTGTAACATACAGTGACGTCACTGCCGTATGTGGTTTTACTGTGGCAGCCCCAGGATTTTTTATATTCTGGCTGAATATGCATTTATTCAAAAAAAGAAATGGAATTATTTGTAATTGAGTTATTTCTACTATTTGTTTGTGAATTGAACAAAACACTTATTCACTAACCAATTCATTTCTCTAAAAAAAAAAAAAGGTTGAATGCTTTATTAAAGGTAATCAGTAGAAATTGCTTTTTACCTGACAAAATTTGTATTCAACAGATTCTGAGGAGGCTTAAATTGTTGCACAGGGGTTTTTTGCTGTACAGCATTCTAGAAATATAAACAGACAAAGCTGTAAGAATAAGTCAATGAGCAAGGCTCATGTTACCCAATTAAAGAACTAATAAAAGAAACTATATAAACTATATAGAAAATAGTAAGTGCTAAGTCTGTGGAAGAGGACTAATTACCGATAGTATTATCTCCTTAAGCTCTTTAAGTTTCTTGGCATTTCTACGATCCTAGAAATAAAGCATAAAAAACAATCATATTAGCTTTAAAAATTAATTTTAAAAAATTTGCTTTGTGATTCAGTGTTAAAAAAATGATAATAAAGCAAAATCAAAACCGGCTAAATAAGTCACAAGTCATTTCATACAACACACGAAGTTCAAGTATGAAAAAGAATAAAAATGATTTCAAATATCTTACCACATAACAGACAACACATGCAATAGGCACAAAAAACATCAGATTAACTATACACACTGTCAGTACGATATTACGCTTGAAAAACTCACCTGCGAATAGAAAGATTATAATTTCATAAATGCTTTAACAATAATGAGTTGTTTTTTTTTCTGAAATTTCTTCCCAGTTTTGTGTGTGTCAGACTTGTCAAGACTCAGTGAGACATAACTGAATGCTTCCCATCAAGAGAATCATAACTTAATAGTCAATGTATTTCAAATTTATACGATTTTAATTAGGAAGTCTAACAAAATAGGAAGCAAAGCAAAGGTGCCAAAGTGCTCAAAATAGCACAGCTTTATTTTTTTAGAATTCAAGTGGGCTTCCAAAAATAATTACATATTAAAGTGTGCAAAAACAATAGAAAGTTTGATTTTTTTCAAAACTAAAAAGGATAAAATTATCTCATACAAATATTTATATGAATTCTCATAACTAAAATTAAAAGCATGGGTAATTATAATATTCTGAAATAAATATCTCTTTACATTAGTTGACAAGTAGCAATGAATGATAAATAAATAAATAATCTATAAATCAAAAAGATTGAAAATTGAAGAAAATGTATGCCATCGTTAATGTTAAACTAGTGCCGCTGCTAGGGAGTGGAACCAAAACTTGTCAGGGGCAGATGCCTTAAGTGGGGCCAATGGAATACAATAGTCTAATATAAAATGGCTTAGCTATAGGCAGGAGTGTATGATCAGAGGGGATCCAGTTGGTGGAGATTGCCAGGGGGCCAAGATTAGTTGGCTGTGGTCCTTTTAAAACTATCAGTAACTCAAAACAGTAACCTAATTAATTAAAATTTATTCCTGGTATTAGGATGGAGAACTTACTCAATCCATGACTGATTGCCTTTCTTATGTATGGTCCAGGAAAAAACGACTCAGAAATATTTTGTGTACACACACCATTCTGTGAATGATAATGACTAATCAGCGATTGAGCTGAAAATGTAGAAAGACCAAGCCTTTTTTAAATTGATAAACCATGTGTTTAAAAAAAAAGGACAACATGAAGAAAACCTGACAAAATCCAGAAAAGCATGGCCTGCCATCTTTAAGTATATCATCTGAGACAGGGACACAATCTCCTGGATTTGCTGGATTACTGTTGTCGAAGCAGCACCACTTGCAAGCATTTTCCTCTAAATAAAAAATTATCATTAATTCTGTGGGTTAGTGTATTTGCAACATGTAATTTACCTCAACTCAGGCTGTTAAAAGTCACTTAAATTCAGAGTTGTGGGTGTGCATTTGAAATAAATATATGGCGTAGAACATCATAAACTTTTCTTATGCTCCCATTCAAATGTAATTCCAATGTTTGCCACTTAAAAGATCAGTCATAACACACGGAAGGGAAAATATTTTTTTACCATAAGAATTCAAGTATATGAATATGAATTTATTTTTAAAGACAGTTATGAAGTACACATGTATAATTTTTCCTGTTAAAAAGATTTTCAATAAATACATTTTTATTCAGCAATGAATAATTCCTTATTAGTAGAGTCCCTCGTTTGTTTGCTCTTACAGATCATATACATGAAGTAGTGATGGGAGTATACTAGCCTCTGTCTAATAAAAAATACAATGTTTAATTACACACAAACCACATGAGATAAAGTGGCAATGTTTTCTTAAGGCAATATCTTTCTGTTTACTTAAATCCTGCAGCTGCTACAGGTCCAGTTACTGTAATACCACCTATGGCAATACCATCACTTTATATTGCAGTACCTCTGTCTATACTTTATTTTCTGTTCGTTCTGGTTTTTTATTTATTAAATGTATCTGGAAGTCAGCATCTGTCACTTCTACTTCTTCTTAAGTTTTAATAAACATTCAACTCTCCACACTCACTTCTTTAGACTATGCAATTTAAATAATTCTGCAAAATGTATTAAAGTTATTAATACATGTATACATATATTGGTACTTTGATTTAGTCTGTTACCAATCACCTACAACTGAATCAACTACGACCTTACCAGTGGAGCGGCACAAACAAGGTTTCAGAGAGACATTGTTCACAGCCGAATAAATCTCACACATGCTCAGACATTCTCCATTGTAGCACAAGCGTCTGAATAACAGACATGTAAAAAAATGTTTGATTGCATGTAACTCCATTTTTCCAGCTGTACTGCAAGGCAAATTCTACTTTAACATCTTCAATCAAAGCTCATTATTGTGAAATATTTAAATGTCAGCTGTAGGAGCATACAATATAGTTTTAATAGTCAGTTGGAATTATGTCCCTGGTGAAGAGAAGTAAGGAAGGTACCACATCGGTTACTTTACTTTGCAATTATAATTCTGTTTGAAGTGTAGCACTAAGCATTATGATTTCAGAGCATATGCCTCAACAATCAAGCCAGATTCTGAGATTTTTGTCGCAAACAAAGACACACCTGAGACATTTTATTGGTCTTCACAGTGGCATTGGTTAAATTTTTGTTGAAATAAATCATAATACAATGAATGAAAAGACGTTAACAGTGATTGTCTATCACAGTACAAAAAACAAAAAAATCTCAACACCCTCTTACAGTAAAAAGCAAGACCTAAAAAAAGTACCAAAAACCTTTTTTTTTTTTTTTCAATGACAATATTGAATATAGAAATAAGATGACTAGGAAACTCAGAATGGCTGTCATATATCAAAACATATAAAAAAAAAATAGAATTCAGATTATTATTTACTTTCTGCTTTGGTTTGAGAGTGTGCTGTGTATGACCTTAACAATAAATACAAAAAAATATACTCACCCATCTAAACAGGGTAAAAAATTGTCCATATCCTGTGGAGGTGGACAGTCAAAGCTCCGGCCTCTGAATTATGGGTTAAAGAACGTAATGAAATTCTAAACCATTTTTTAAATGAAGTTTTCCCCAAGAATTAAAATAAAATTAATTAGCCAAGAATATTTCTCCTTTAAAAAAATATGTGTTTTCAGTGGTTACTCGAACAGATATTTTTTTTTCGACAAAGCAGATCTTTAGTTAACTCAAGAAAAAGATTCGAACAATAGCTTTTCTTCTTGCAATCTGTTCCTCCATACTCATGACACACTGTGCTGTATGATGCCATCTGACAATTAGCGCAACACTGTGTATTCATATCGCTAGTAAAGAGAAGTAAAATAAAATATCACTTGAAATAATTCACTTAACAATTACTGAAACCAAATGATACAATTAGGTTAGCATGTATCATAAAAAAAATTAAACATCTGGTATTGAGCACTGACCTGCATACAACATTTTCAAAATATTTGCAATATTTAGAGCAGCACAAGTCCCCATCAACTATACCAATAGCTCCAGCGTCACACTCTTCACCTGGCTCAACTATGCCATTACCACATAAAGGCAGAACTATGTGTTTGGCTGCCAACACAGTACAGTAAAACAAATAACAATTCTGTGAGATCAAACTTTACTTAGAATTATAAACAAGCTAGAATAGAGACATGAGGAAAATAAGGTCTCTGGCGGTGTATGTGCCAGTTAGGCTGTTTAATCAAGCTCCCATCTCTACATTTGTTTACATTTAATTTACACTAATTCTTATGAAAAACCTATTAGCTCTTAGTCCTGGTCTTATTTCAAATTAAAAAAATCAATGTGGCCTGCGGTTCAAAAAGTTTGCTCATCCCTGGGCTAGAAAATCAAAAGAATTGGTTAGTTTTCTTCTATAAAAATCTGTCATATATTTTGTTGCTAAACAGGTTTGCTTAAATTTTGTTGTGATAAAAAATAAAAACTACAGATTCTAATTAGATTACCAATAGATAGAACTATCACACTTTTTTTTTTTAACTTACAATGAGATTATAAAAAAATTACTGATGGGCATTATTTTCAGCCCTTGAAGTTTTGAAAAGTGGAAGAAGTTATAAAGAAGTTATAAACGCCTTATATTAAGGTGTGTAAATTGCAACTAAAATAAGAAAAACTTACAAACAAAACAAGATGACTTTGTTGAAATAACTTCACCAATCCTTGTCAGTGAACATGGTGAAAACTTCTACAAGAAAAAGTTATAAGGTTATTATGGAAAGCTTTACATATAAACAAAATATTAAGTTTTAAAAAAAAGGAAGAAATTATTTTATCTAAACATTAACAGTAATCATTAATATCAAGATAGCTAATGTGAAGCAATAATGAGGTGTTACAGATGACCGGTTTCTTGAAAGATATCACAACATTTAAGTAAAATAAAGTAAACAACATCTTCTAGGCTATTGTAGATGAAAGTTAATGTTTAAAAAAAAATTATAACTAAGTTATAATTATCCTCAACACAATGCTCATCAAAGCGATTTCTGCTGGAAATTCAACAACTTTATGCACCTGGTGTATGGCTTTTTAAAAGCTATTATAAAAAATGATTGAAATTGCTATATCATAAACAAGTAACATTACGTTGAACATGCCCAATTAATTCTGTAACTTAATAATAAAAAAAAGTATGAAAGTGATGAAACTCTTTCAATTAAATAAATGACCAGTAGAATTTATATCTGAATTATGATGACAAGTTGAGTAAATTTATAACAGAAAATAAGCAAATCCTCATAAAGAGTAGAAGTTACATTATGTTCAAAAATTAATTAATGATGTATGAGATAAAGCAATAAGAAGTTAAAAAAATATATAAATAAAATAGTTAAAATCCATTGGAAAATTAAAAAAATAACATCGATGAAAACAATCACTGACTCACTTTATTGTTAGGATAATCCCCAGTGATAAATCCACCCCACATGAGATAGCTGCCGCCATTACTTTCTGTGGGTGAACACTGAGGAGTTAATGGATCATGGGGGCTTCCAAAGTTATGCCCTCGCATGAAAAGAAAGGATGAAAGTAATAAAAAATTATTTGATGTGTAAAGTATACATGCAGCATCCAATTTAAATTTACTATTTTTTTATTGTTTTTTTTACTGGCAATAAAAAAATATCCTTACAAAAAAGTGAAAATATTTACTTTAAAAAAGGGGAGTTAATTCAAAAGCAAGCAATTAATACTAACATGTACTTCACTGATGTGAAAAAAAAGTTAATATCATAAAAAAAAATCTAAAACAGAAAAAATAATATCATTCAATGTAAATCGAAGAGATCTGTTCATTTTTAATATAACGATGAAAGTTACTAAACAAGTAAACAGAATTTTTCATAATATGTTAATACCAATGTCAGTTGAAACTCACGAAGAAGCCTACCTATTTCTGAGGAAAAAAAATTAACTCAGGAAGGTTTTTATTTGAGTAAACAATCTAAACATTTTAGATCAATAGAAAAAAATAGAATTTCTTCAATCTCAATTTTGTTTATACTATAGATACATTTTTTATAAATAAAAGAATGATAGAGCTACTTTCTGGTTCAGCTGAATGCATTTTATACAAATCTTTGAGACACATTTGAAAAATATTACATTTTATATTTTAGAAAACATCTGCACGTTTGTAACCAGATCAAAGAGTTTTCATTTATTGGACCATATGGTTAGGTTCTTTAGCAAATAGGTTAGTGATTCACCCAATGAAGTGAGAAACTGAAATAAAGAATAGCAAGGTGCTCTTACCATGAGCCAACACAAGATTCAACTGCTGACTTAACAAAGGTCCCATCACTTCATCAACATCACTTGTGAAACCCGTGTTTTTGAGATAAGATTTTTTCTCAGCTGTTAGAGATAGAAATACATGTACATGTATATGTAAAAATGTATAAAAAAAAGCATACGCATAATGAAAAAATTTAAAGCCGAAAAACGGACTACAGCCATAGAAATTAGTTAAGTGGTTTTCAAAACTATTTTTTAGTTGTGAATTTTTTTTTTATTAAAACAAAGAAAACAATCAGTCATATAACCATTATAGAAAAGGATCCGTTTGTAAATATTAAATGTTTAGTATTTTGCAACCCCCTAATTAGTTTGTGAACCACACACTGCAGTAGAAACTAAAATCATTAGAACAAATATGTTGGAAAAAATTATTAAACAAAAACACATATCAATAGAATCATTCCAAAACAATAAATAAATCAAATTCTCACAGAGATGGGTGAGTGGAGGCTTTTATGAAAAATATGAAAAGAGGATGAAGGAAAAAGTTGTATGTTTACTTACATTCACAAATTCGTTGTTCAAAAGAATAGCCCCAAACATGATTAGGCATTGGGTAACTTGTTAGTAAATGAAACAAACAGTATTTTTTACTCAGCAAACTCACATAGAAAGCAAATGACTGAAAAAAAAAAATAAAAACAATCAGAAAAACTTTCAATGAATGAATTAAAAAAAAACACAAAAATAAATGGAATTCATATAAGTTTTAGAAGTTCTAATAAGATTTTTTTTGCAATGACAAAGAAAAAAAATGCAATAAAAATATTATAATTAATACTTATGGATCTTATGGATGTGGCTATTATTGGGATTTTGGATTTTGAGGTACTTCTGTATTACTTACTTCTAGCTTTGACTGGTGAGTCCACTGGACACCTTTTGCGTTAAAATGGAATCTATAATTGTCGGCTGTATAAGTGTAGGTTGTATATAAAACAAGCTGAGAAAAAACAACAAATATAAAACTTATTGGATTCAATCAGCTACAGAACAAAAGGCTAACCATTCGAACAAAGAGACTAATCCCAGGATAAATCAATTATACAGAGGAAAGCCAACAATTAAAGACTCTTAGAAACAGTGTGAAGAAGTGATATTAGCTTGTTACTCACCATCCCTATTTGAAGTCCAATTCCAGTGTACGTATTGTGAAGTGCATCTTCAAATGTAGACTTTCTAAATATGTCATTAGCATTTTGAATGAAGTTAATCTGTTATAGCGAAAAATGGTCAAATCATGTGAAGTGGGTTACAATATGCAACATATGTTGAGTTGATACAATCTTATCTAAAATCTATTAAATCGTTAAAAAATTCATTCAACTTGATGAAAACATTCTAATCGTTACAGAGCTATTAATTTCTATCAGATAATGTGGTAAAAAAATATTTTGTGAAGATTACAGAAAAGAAATTAGAAATAACACTACCATTAATGAGGAGCATCTCAGAAAATGTCGATGACATCGATTATTAAAAAAGTCATAATCTGCTGCAAGAAAAATTACACAAGTATCCCCAGACAGATTTCTTTTTTTACGCCCAGGATCGCTTGCTGAAAAATGAAACAACCCAGAAATAGCTGTAAAAAATATCATAAATGAGTAATCTATTTACCTTTGTACATTTTCTTCTTAAAAGTACAATGTCAGAGAACAAAAACATTAATTACTATTATATAAGAATATATCTGAAGTGTCAAAAGGACAAACAATTATAGTCACAATATTCCACAGTGGAGAAAAATTAATTATTTTTTTGGGACATTCCTGTCTTATTTCAATAACAGTTTATTTTTATTATTATGTGGAAAGCTATAAAATGATTCCAAAAATGCATCAGAGATGTAACTACGCCTGTCGTCCCATATCATTTTAAAATGACCTGAAATGACTTATTAGTATTAGGTAAACAATATGTACAATTGATACTTACAACTCAAGACAGAAAAAGGTGTTTCTTCATTCAGCATTAAATGTGAACCCTCAACACCACTCAACAATTAAAAAAAAAAAAAAACTGCATTATTATTATTATTTATGTTGTGTTTTAAATGTTTACCATTTTTAAGTACAAAGACATAACTTATACAAACATCATTTGAATACCATTTTCCAGGAACATGAGATATGTCAGAGCTGCGATACGCCACCATTGTGTGGTTTTTAGGATTGTCAGAGGGCTGTAAGATATGTTGTGCTGGCTGAAATGTTTAGATTCAAAACAAAAGTAGAAATAAGTTGCAAAGAAGATAATCTGATAAGTGTAAATGCATGTAATTTTAATCTTGTACAGTAATAAGCCACTATTATATTGTTACGCCACCCGTAACACGCATGAGCTGAGACTTTTTGCCCTAGTTCTTTTAGAGTAAGAGACTTGGACCTGACTGGACAGTATTTATTTTTACACCACTCACTTTCTGGATTTACTACAATTAAAACATGACAGTGTGCTGAGTATTTCAACAAGTTTATTAAGCAACTCATGTACAACTTTATATATAGAAATGTACAGATGAAATCCTTAGCTCTGACATCTACACCAACTTGCAGTTAACTCAGTCTCTACAAACAACATATGCTCACTATCTACAAGTCTGGTCCCATCTCAACTGACTGTCCATCTCCCTTTCACAAGTAAAATTTACATATATGTTTATCAATGAAATCACATGATCAGCGATAACATTTAGTGTCACTTTAACATCTCCAAACACAAAGAGCCCAATTTTGCTAATGACACATTGGTATGAATAATTAGCTGAGATATAACAGCTCATGAAATTTGTTTAAATAAAACAATGAAATGTGATACATTAATTAAATCTCACCTCAACAGAGTAAGTGTCATTCTTGTCAAATATCTGTATAGATAAAAGCATGTCTTCCATATGGCCTGTCACTCTAACATCAGGCTGATCTTTTGAGTTTTAAAAAGAATTAATCATTTAATGCATTTGCAAAAATAGATCCAATGAGTAACTTAAAGAATAATATGAAATTTACAGAATGTTTTTTATGGGTAGACGTTTTTTTGAAGCTATGAACAAAAACTTACCTAACAGATAACCAGTATATAATTTACTTTGATCAATATAAAAAGAAGTCAGATGCCCATCTTGACCAACCAGTTTTGCACTAAATCCATTGGCCAAAACTTCAGTGCCAAATTTTAAAACAATAACAAAACTTCTAATGAAAAAAAAAATAAATAAAAAGTTTTGGTTCATTTTTTGGAATGTTGAGAAATTGTGCCATGATTACTAAATAAAATATTATGCTTACAGATAAAATATCAATAAGCATCATATTTTACAATGTATTATAAGTGTAAAATTCAATTTAATTGATGGCAAACGGGTACGGATGGCCGAGTGGTGTAGATACTCGACTGTCGACCTGAGAGTCCTGGGTTCGATCCTCGGTGAGAACAATGAGAATTTTCCCAGGTGAAATGTGTTTCAAAGTCGTCCCACAAGTCCACCCAGCTTTAAATGGGTACCTGACTTAAGTTGGAGAAGTAAAGGCAGCTGGGCATTGTGCTAACCACACAATCCCTTCATATGACTAGGTTATAGAATCCTACACTTTATCTGCCCCGAAGTCCCGTTTGGGCTAAGGGAACTTTATTTTTTTTTTAAAGGCAAACATAATCAAATATGGTCACAGACTATTTATATACATTCAACACATTATTTATCTAGCAAATATATATATTACCTATCAAAGACTTTAAATTTCACTTGTTTGTAGAGTTCCTTATCGTCTACAAATCTTCTGATCCGAGTAGTTACACCAATAGAAGAGAATGTTTCAAAGTGTTTTAAATATGACACACTGCTGACATCTTTTACTGAAGTATACAAATGTATTAAGTCACCACCATTTAAAAACATTATTATGAAAAAACATTGGCATAGGCTTTCATACGTAATAAAATACAGAGAGATATAAGTCTATATCACCTAACCTTCACCTCTCAATAGTTCACCAGTTTTTAGTGACTATGACCTAAAAGGCAATTTAGTACCTGGTACTGTACCTACAACTTTTACTTAGCTAATGTAAGGTTCCTGTTAAAGCTGACATTATATTAGACCTGAGAAAGAAATACCACCACTTGGTTGGACTTTGGGTTGACAGCTCAGCTGTCAGTATGTAAAAAAAATAAATAAAATATTCTGTTTGTGGCATCTTATTATCTGCTTTTTTGTTTACCTACATTGAAATGTTCATCCAATTTAAACATTTATCAACAGCCACATCTATTTAACTTGGTTTAAAAAATTAATTGCCCCATCAATGTTAAAATATATTATTGTCAAACCTCCTAACAGAATCAAGAAAAAAAAAATAAAAACAGCAGACAGAAATGCCTGTAAGAAATATATTCATTAAGATGACATACTCAGATGCATTTTTTTTTGCTAGTAAAATATTTTCTTACACAAAAAATGTTCAAAGTATACCATTACTATATAGAAAAATTTAGGCCATATAGCAATCTATATCAGAGATAACATGACTTTAGATTTTATCTATTTCCATGAGAACTTGCATATACTACAATGAAAAAAAAATTACTGATTATTAATGATAAGTTTTAGATCATGAAAAAGTTGTGGAAAACTTTTCTTTATATAATGAGATTTTTTTTAAAAAAAAGGATGTTTAACTCTTAATCGACGGCAGGTTTTTGGCCATTTTTCATTACCCAACAGGTGTCCTTATATTTTGGACTATATTGTCTGTTTCCTTTATAGCCCATATATGTTTGACATATCGATTTTTTCTACTTTGGGTAGGCTTTAAAACTGTGTAGTTTATTTTTGTGAAAATGAAACTTGTTAATGTTTAAAAAAAAAGAATTTAAAAAAAAAATTTTTTTTTTTTTTTTTTTTATAAAAGTGTACAAACACCAATAAGACAAAAAATAAGTATTAAAAACAAACACATTTTTTTAGACATTTTATTAATCTACATTCATTTCTGTAAGGAAATACTCAGTTTACAATCAATTTCTTCAACAAATAAATGTTTGGTGACTTTTTTTCAAATATGCATATTTTCCTTCTTTATTCACATAAAAATGGCACATTTCAATTTTTTTTTCTCAACATTTTTTTTCTTCTCAGTATACTTTAAAAATATATAATTCTTTTCATAATTAAATGGTAGTTTAATTAAATCAATATTTAATCATAATATTTAGATATTTTTAGACATTGATTTTAATTGATTGATAATTCTAATAACATAAAACAAAGTTATAATCAAGTTTGAATGCAAAAAAAAAGATATATAATTAGTTAAAATGTTTGGTTTACATAAACTACTACTTTAAATGCTGGATCGAAAATCTAAATTTGAAAACAAGGGCATTTAGAATTATTTATTTTTAAATAAATTTTATTATCTAATTTTCATTTTAAAAAAACTGCGAACTAAATCTACACAGCACTCTTCCACTCTTTCCTTGATACATGGACTCTTTCCTCCACACTTGTAGCTTTCAGATCTTTCTCCACATCAATGAGCCAACTGTTTCTTGAAATCACAAATTGTTACTTGGTATCCTGAATATGTATAGGGAGAAAAAAAATTTAATTTAAATTAGCTTGTGATACTGAGATAAACAATTTCTATCTTTCATAACGCACAAAAACATATCACACACTACACTTGACATTTGTTCTTCTCTAAACCTCGTCATTTGAATAGCACAATCTACATTTACCACATTTATTTACTATTATTGGGTCTATTGCATGTTTAAAAAAAAGAGTGGCTTAGTCGCAAGAAGTACTGGAGCACTTTCTGAAATATTAAAAGTCTCCAATGAGTTCTTCAGAAAAATTTAATTGTCCATAATTATTAGGTCTGTGTAACTCTTAAGATTCATCTATAAAAATATTTTCATATGGTTGAAACTATGTCATGCATTTCATTTGTATGTATGTCAGTAGTGTTCTTACTTTACATAATTTGTCATTAGGGATTTCATTTTCAGGATTTGTAATTTTTAAGAAACTCAGAATAGCATTAAATCTGTCAAAAGACATAAATGCACAATCCCAGAATCCATTATAAAGAGGCTTTTTACTCCAAAATCTGTCAATACTAGAGGTTTTAACTTTTCCTGCATACATTATCAGCCTACAAAAGTAATAAAACTCCTCTGGTGTAATACCAAACCAACCCTTGTGTGGTCCATGAATCTTTGCTTAATCATTAGTATACTGGCTTATGTGAGTTACTATATCCAGTGTGAAGTATAGTTTGAAGAAATCCATGGCATGGAAGAACCTCTTGTTCTAACTACTTTCAAGTGAATACCTGGAACCCTTTCTGGTAGAATTGAAGGAGGTGACTTTCTCATCTTAGCCAATGAAGCTGCGTCAAATAAAAATAATGTAATTAATTATAATAAAGAGGCTTTTTACTCCAAAATCTGTCAATACTAGAGGTTTTAACTATTCCTGCATACATTATCAGTCTACAAAAGCAATAAAATTCCTCTGGTGTAATACCAAACCAACCAGTGTAAATACTTACTTTTGTCGTCCATAAATCTTTGCGTAATTGTGGTCCATGAATCTTTGCGTAATCATTAGTATACTGGCTTATGCGAGTTACTTTATCCAGTGTGAAGTATAGCTTGAAGAAATCCATGGCATGGAAGAACCTCTTTGCACTATCTCTTGTTCTAACTTCTTTCAAGTGAATTCCTGGAACCCTTTCTGGTAGAATTGAAGGAGGTGACTTTCTCACCTTAGCCATTGAAGCTGTGTCAAATAAAAATAATGTAATTAATTATAAATTAAGTATTTTTATTTTTTTTCATATAAAATAATGTTTTAAATGTAATAATAAAATATATAAATAATATATTTGAAACAAAACAGAAGACTATAGTACATATATCTGTGTGCTCTCCTATCAGCTGATTTTTGTTTATCAATCAGCTGAGAGCTAAAGATTTATATAGTACCATGCTTTAAATGGAAAAACAAAACATTTAACATGTATTTCTAAGTTTTTTTAAAATTATTAATACACTTACAATATTTTTCTGCTAAAATGTTATAACTAGCGTGATATTAGGTGATTATTTAGCATATAACAGACCATAAATCGTAAAAAAAATAAAACGAAAAAAAATACAGCATGTTGTGAGCATTGGTATACTTACACATGAATATTAAATGTATTCAAACTTCCATTGAACGAAACATTTTCATCATCTGAAACATCAGAAACGTCGGTTAGATCCCAGACTTCATCTTTACATGAATTTAACTTGGAATTGGGCTGAAAATCTGAGTCAGAATCCATTATAATGAGCAGGTCGAAGTGCGTCATTCCTTAGCCGGCTTCAAAATGGCGTGCGTAGGAAGTGTCGTTATCGGCTTTGTTTACGTTTTTAAAGTCGCGAGAATTTATATTTATTATAAAATTTCGTAAATATTTTTTTAATTTTAACGTATAAAGTCCATTTTATTACAATAAAATAACAATTAAATTAAAGAAAAATAATAAATAATATTATTTGTATTAAGTTAAAAAAAATTGCCAAAAATAGTGCATTTCTTTGTATTCCGTCGTTTAAGATTTAACATTTCTGAAATTAAATATTAATAGAAAAATTCATAGTAGGGAAAAAAAACTAGTTATTACAACACCTAATATTAACAAAAAAATTGTGAATGAATTGGTTAAAACTTTATTCAGATGATTATATATTTATAAAATCTAATTTCTTCTTTCGGAAAAATAGTAATGATTTATTATATATGATAACTTGGCAATTGGCTACAAAAGTATCATCGTAACTTAACCCACTTAAGATGAGAAAATATAAATGAAAAATTTTTTGCAAACTTACAGCAGATTGAAAGAAAAAAAAACTAAACAAAACAGTTTTTACACTAGTTAACATGAAAATTTAAATATCAAGATTTATTAAAAACAATTATTCCCGTTTACAACTTTATATCTGGTTGTATTGCTTAACTTACAAAAACTGGGATATTAAAATGTAAACAACATCAATGATTATGCATGGACCATGCAGTCATGCTAACGAAATATTATTTCCGTGAAAATCTGATTCCATATAAATTTTATAAATAATCTTAAATATTTTATAAATGTAAAAAAAATCTCACCATAACAGCTTACAATTAATAGTGGAAATACAATCATAACGTACAAATTCAGAATTTACAAAAAAACAACAAAAAAAACAAGCTTTCTTTCAGTACTTTCAGAGGAATCGGTGACAATATTTATTAATTATTTAAAAAATAGTTCATCCACCATCTTCGCAAATTATTTTCACATTTATTAAAAGAGTTCCGTCGAATTAGTTGCCAGATTGGTGATATCGATGTCCTAGAGAACAACTGTGTTAGTGTCGTTCACTGGAATGTGTCCCGATTCGACCCATCTACCCAGCGTTTGTCAGCTACAAGAAAATATTTGTCAACTATTATTATCAGAGTGGAAACATTTTCCAAAACAAGAATTACACATTTATTTTTATTTTTTAACTAAAACCCTTAGTATGTAAAGTCCCTGTAAGAATGAGATGAAATCTATTAGATCATACAAACAACTCATGGGACGGTTTTTGTGATGTCTTTCTTTCATCCCCCCCCCCCAGGCCAAATCATCAATACATAATTAATGTTTTAAAGTTACATAAAAGACTGTCAAACTGTCTTTTTTCATAATCTGAGCCCCCCCCCCCCAGCACTTTTTGCTGGTTGCGCCGATGCCCACCATATCTGATAGTACAAATGCCATGGAGGCACCACGGGAGATATATCGTGAACTTGATCCAAGACCTGAAAAATTTCCTTGGTTCTCACCGGAGATCGAACCAGGTACCTTCAGGTCAACAGTCGAGCACTTTACCACACGACCATCCGTCCCCAAAAACCCTTAGTAATCACATACATTATTTTGGGTAAATATTGATAACTAGTCCCGATCATAGATATCTATGGTCCCAATGGTAAGGATGCCGGATAATAGCAAGTCGAATGTTGAGTTTACTGCACATGTAAATAATAAGTAGGCAAATCTAGCTTGTTGTCCCCACTCTCTGCATTGTGTGGAGAGAAATAAACAATGTAAACTACAACAAGTCCATTCCTGTATTTGAATACTAAAAGTAAAAACTGCAAAATGATTTGCCGAGAGGAAAAAAAATACAGAATGTGCATTTCGGGACCATATGTATTGTGTGATCAGCAAACACCAAATATACATTGTGTGCAGCCCCGTAGCGTGAACATTTTACAGCAGGGACCAGGCATTCTACAGCAGGGGGGGGGCAGGTAATACATTTTACTTAGTAGAACTAATAAGCAGAGGGGACCAGACAAAACGCAGGGGGGCCCGGCCCCCCTGGCCCCCCGCACGCTACGGGCCTGATTGTGTGATCAGCAAACACCAAATATGTATTGTGTGATCAGCAAACACCAGATATGTAATGTGTGATCAGCAAACACCAGATATGTATTGTGTGATCAGCAAACACCAGATATGCATTGTGTGGTCAGCAAACACCAGATATGTATTGTGTGATCAGCGAACACGAAATATACATTGTGTGATCGGCAAACACCAGATGGAGAGACAGGAAAGAGAATTAGGAGTTTTATTATTATTATTACTGTATATCAACATCCAATCCAAAATTTTAACTAATTGGAGATCTTCTAGCTAGAAAACTACGAATTGTTTTTTAATGTTTGAGAAATTATCTTTCGAGCCTTGTCAAAACAATACTTCTCGGTTTTTTTAAAGTATTGATATGATATAGTCCAACCTATTTTTAAATTTCTTTCACTCTAATTCATTTAATCTAGAAATCCTTTGTTACTTGCTACAAAATTCTGGATACAAATAGACATTATGAACATGACTGTAATTGTCATAATATTCAGCTTTTTTATTTCTATGGGTAACATATTTCTTACTTATAATTATATCTTTATTGACAATAAAATGTTTTTTAAAAATAAAATCTAACCTTTATATAAACATAGATAGCAACGTTTACAATACACATAAAAAAAATACATTGTTTAGTATTTTTTTATTACTAAGTAAGGAATCTAAATTTACAGTTCCTTCTCAGCCTTCTGAGATTTCAGATCTGAGCTATTTAAAAGGATGCAGCAAATGCTGCTGATCTCCACTTAATTTTTACATTATAAAACAAGAGCATAAATTAAATACGTTCATAATTTAATATCATAGAAAGTTTAAAAATGTAATTAGATCATGATAATTGTAATTATAATTAACTAATATTGGATTAAAATTGGAAAATAATAAGTTATAACACCATTTATACTAGGCAGATTTTCACCTTTGCAAAAAAAAAAAAAGCAGTAGAGCAGTGGTTCCCAAATTTTATTAGTTAGGACCTTATTTTATAAAAACAGACCAGTGACCCCGATTTCTTATAGAAAGACTAATCTGGGCATTATTTGTATTTTATATAAGTTGAGAACAACTGTTAAATTGATTAAGCTGAAAGTAATGCTCTGATTATTATGCATTTTGTTATTCTTGGTATGGTAAAAAAAAAAAAGCGAAAAAATACAACTTTGTTTCTTTATGCTCTGGCTACTTGAGTGAATCTCTAAAAATGTTGCTTTGCTAATATTAACTTTTTGGGGGAGGAATGTTTTTTTAATTCAGCTTTGATAAATCATAATCATAAAAATTGGCAGCTGGATAGCGAAGTCAATTATGAACTTGACTCACAGGGGTTCAATCCCTGGAAAAGCCAAATAAATTTGCCTCTGACTTGGAGAGGAGATGGGCACCACCAAGTCTATAAGCCCACAGAAAGGATTTATGAAAGCACATCTTTTCATGTGTCCATTTGTTCCCCCCAACAACTACATCGGTTAAGGAGATAAATAAAAAATACATGCAATTTATAAAATAATTTTCTCACATCTCAACCATTTATTGTATTTCCCTTCAATGGTATGTGATCATTTTTTTTCACAGCTAGTTGTATTGGAAGTCTGAGATATTTTGAGACTTTTAGCTATATCAGTGTTTCTACAAGAACAAAACGTTTCAAGGATGTTCAGAAATCTGTAAAAGAAATCAAATTCAGAATTTTAAATAAGTAAGCTTATTTGTCATGGATGAATATGTAATTTATTTGATTATTTCTTTTCTTTTTGCCTTTTTTAATATTTCCATAGTCCCTTATTCATTCATTTATAAATATGTTTAGTAGTATGTTTTTTCTTTGTCATCCACACTTGTGAGGTGATACTGAATACCAGATGATTGCTTACTGTCATAAATTAGAATACAAGGTATTTTATGTAATTTATTGGTTGTGGGTTTGACAACTCTGTCTAATGTTAACATTGGTAAACAAATATTATAATAGATAGCATTGTGCTTATGTGATGTTATGCGTTTTTCTTTTTAACGTTATGACATTGCCTGTCTTTTTTAAATTCCAAAAATAGTTGTCTCACAGGAAGAAACACATTGTCCTACACAGTGACATAATTGACTGTCTTTTTTTTAATTCCGAAAACAGTTGTCTTACAGGAAGACACACATTGTCCTAGGCATTGACATTGTGGCCATTGTAGTCCCTGGATTTCACAGGAAAGGACCAACAGAAATATCCCTCTCTGTCTGTGACTGTCTTTGATGCAGGCTGCATAAATTTTTTCACTTTTCTGTCATCTTTAGGCAGTTTTTTGACTTGTTTTTTTTTTTACCCCCCTAGAAATTTTCATTTGATTCTAGAAAGTGGAACAGATGTATTTGCAAGCAGTTTTAGTGCTTACCTGATTCATGATGAAAATACAACAAAATATGATATTGACCAGAGCTGTGTGTTTTCGGGCTACAAGTTTGGTAACTGCATAAACATTTTGATAATCATTAAAATTGATTTGACTTAATACAGACCAAATCTAGTTCAATACATTAGTTATAAATATCATCCTGTATTTTTGTTCATCTCTTTAGGAAATCAAAGTATACATGTCACAGCGCACAAAGAGGGTGTTTTTTGGTCCATACAAATATATGAAGAGAATGAAACTTACATAATTGAGGTCAGTTATTGCTGTAACTTGTATAAGAATTTTAAAAAAATTATCCAGTATACTGACTTGAAATATAATTTTGCAGCATTCACTAACAGAAAAATTTCATTTATTAATGTTGAAAAGTCTGTTAATATCACTCTGGTTTGAATGCTCCATTGAAATAATTATAATAAAACATGATTTATATTGATAGTCTAAAAAAAACACCAGTAAAATAGTGTTCTAAATATATAAAAAAATGTATACTAAAAATTATTTTGACATATACTATTGCACATATTTTTTTTTTCTAGCCAGCTCAGAATGTATTAAACACCACAGAAAATCCAAGAAATCACTCACAAGTAGCTTTTAAAAGCACTGATTTGAACACAGAAGACTTTGGCATGTGGTAAGTGTTGAAGCTGCATTATATGAAGCTTTTTCATGAGACTCTAATTGTTATAGGTGACCTTCTGTGAAATCTGTTACTGTTCGATTCATTAACTTTATTAAAATTTTAAATAAGAAGAATGATTGCATCATATCATACTCACTTGGACACATATTTGAAACCAAGACAAAAACATTCAATGATATATTCACTTATTTTAATATAATTTTTTTTTGCTTGATCTTAATTCATTAAAATGGGATTGTTTTTTTATCATTCTATCATCATTGCCCTTCACCCATGGCAGGGTATAGGCCACCAACAACAGTTCTCCAAAGTCCTCTGTCCTTTGCTATCTTCTCCAGCTGGTTCCAGTTGTGTCCCATCTTGATGGTGTCCGCTTCCAGGTTTCGACGCCAGGTATTTCTTGGGCGACCTCTCTTCCGTTTACCTTGGGGGTTCCACCTCAGTGCCTGCCTTGTGATACTGGCTGCTGGTATGCGTAAGGTGTGTCCTATCCAGCCCCATCGCCTCTTTCTGATCTCTTCTTCAGCTGAGAGTTGGCAGGTCTTTTCCAAAAGGCTGACATTGCTGATGGTGTCTGGCCAGCGAATTTGGAGGATTCTTCTGAGGCAGCTGTTTTTAAATGTTTGGACTTTCCTTAGTGTAGTCTTAGACATCTTCCACGTTTCTGCTCCATACAGCAGGACTGATTTCACATTGGTGTTATAGAGTCTAATCTTGATGTCTAAGGACAACTCTCTGGAGGACCAGACATTCTTTAGCTGCATGAAGGCGGCTCGGGCTTTACCAATTCTCGATTTGACATCTGCCTCTGTGCCACCCTGCTGATCTATAACACTCCCCAAGTAAACGAAGGACTGTACCTCTTCCAGCTGTCTTCCTTGTAGGGTGACGGGATTTGTGCTGGTGGAGTTTATTTTTAAGATCTTGGTTTTGTCTTGGTTTATATTGAGGCCAACCTCGAGCGCTGCGGCTGAGACTTTATCTGTCTTCTCCTGCATCTGTGGTGTCTGTGGGAAAGGAGCGCAAGATCGTCTGCGAAGTCTAGGTCGTCAAGCTGGCTCAATAATGTCCACTGGATTCCATTTCTTCGTTCTCTGGTGGATTTATTTCATGATCCAGTCAATTGCAAGAAGGAAAAGGAATGGTGACAACAAGCATCCTTGTCTGACTCCAGTTCGCACATGGAAGCTTTTTGTGAGCTGTCCTCCGTGGATTACTCTGCATGACATACCCCTGTACGAATTCTTTATGATGTTAACTATCTTTGGTGGGATTCCGTAGTGTTGAAGGAGCTTCCAGAGGGTCTCTCTATCTATACTGTCAAACGCCTTTTCAAAGTCCACAAAGCTGACATACAATGGTGAGTTCCACTCTAGGGACTGCTCTACTATAATGCGAAGTGTTGCAATCTGATCTGTGCACGATCTGTTTTTTCGAAAGCCTGCCTGCTCATCTCGCAGCTGTGGGTCTACTATATCTTTCATTCTCTCCAATAGAATCCTGTTAAAAACCTTGCCTGGTACAGATAGTAATGTGATACCCCTATAGTTGCTGCAGTTGCTGAGGTCATCTTTTTTTGGAAGCTTGACAAGGTAACCTTCCTTCCAGTCTGCTGGTATGTCTTCTTCATCCCAGATCCTCCCAAAGAGAGGGTATAGCATCTCTACTGATGTATTCAAATCTGCCTTTAGTGCTTCTGCTGGAATGTCATCTGCTGGTCCAGTTGATTTTCCATTTTTTATCAGGGTGATGGCTTTCCTGATCTCTTCTCTTGTGGGCTTTTCACAGCAGATCGGGAGATCCACTTTGGCTGGCTCAATGTCTGGGGGTTCAGAGGTGCTGGTCTATTAAGGAGTTCTTCAAAGTGTTCAGCCCATCTGTTTAACTGTTGATCTAGGCTGTTTATAGTTTTTCCCTGCTTGTCTTTGACAGGTCTTTCTGGCTTGTTCATCTTCCCTGAGAGTCTCTTGGTTATGTTGTATAGCATTTTTATGTCCCCGCTATATGCTGCCTGTTCTGCCTCCGCTGCCAACCCCTTCACATAGTTTTTCTTGTCGTTCCGAATACTCCTCTTCACTACCCTGTGTGCTTCTGCATATTCTTCTTGAGCCTTACCCTTTGTTGCCCTGGTTTTACTGTTATTGACCGCTGCCTTCTTTTTCTTCCTGTCTTCTATCTTGTTCAGAGTTTCTATTGTGATCCACTCCTTCTGGTGATGCTTCTTTGGACCCACTGTCTTTTGGCATGACGATCTTAAGGTTTCTTTCACTTTCTGCCACATATTGAGTACACTATTTTCTTCTTCCACCAATTCTTGAAGCACTTCATATTTATTCTTCAGCACTAAGTTGAACTGCTCTTTAGTTTTAGGGTCTTTCAGCAGGCTAATGTTGTATTTGACTCTTTTGTCTGATATGCTGTTGAGAATTCTCTTTAATTTCAGCTTCACTCTTGCTACCACCAGGTGGTGGTCTGATGCTACGTCTGCCCCTCTTTTCACTCTTACATCTTGTAATGACCTTCTAAATTTTTTGTTGATGCAGATATGATCGATCTGGTTCTCAGTTGTGTTGTCTGGAGATATCCATGTACTCTTATGTATCCTTTTATGAGGAAAGATGCTACCTTCGATGACCATATTGTTTAGTGCGCAAAAGTCAGCAAATCTCTCTCCATTTTCATTCATCACCCCAAGAGCATGAGTGCCCATGACTTGTTCATATCCAGCGTTGTCGGTCCCTATCTTGGCATTGAGGTCTCCCATGAGGATAGTGAGATCCTTGTTTGGGAAATTCTCCAGAATCTTTTGGAGTCTGCTGTAGAACTGATCTTTTTCCTCTTCGTCGCCGTCGTTTGTTGGCGCATAACACTGAATTATATTCGTTTTGATCTTTTTCTTCTTTGTACGGAAGGAAGCAGTTATGATCCTGGGGCCGTGTGCTTCCCACCCAATCAGTGACCCCTGTGCCTGTTTGGACAGCATAAGTCCCACTCCCTGTGAGTGGGGTGCGTCATCCTCTTCATGTCCAGAGTACAGCAACAGCTCTCCTGATGTAAGTCGTCTCTGTCCAGCTTGTGTCCACCTTGTCTCGCTGATGCCTAAGATGATCAGGTTGTTTTTCCTCATCTCTGATGCTACCTGTGCCATCTTTCCTGCCTCAAACATGGTCCTGACATTCCATGTACCGATGGTGATTTTCCTGGTTGTCAGAAGGGTAGTCGGCTTTGTGGCTTCCTTTCGGCTTTCACCACAACTAAGCTTCATAGGTCTTCGAGCTGAAGAACCTTCTTCTCCCAGGACAAAATTTTCTGATTTTTCTGTTGTTCGTGTTTTTGTAGCAAAGGGTGTTTTTACAGGATGGGGTTGCTAGCCCCACGCCCAACCCTCCTCCTTTTTCAGCCGGGCTTGGGACCGTCCTTGGCAGAGTTTTATCAACCTATGGTAACCATTATAGTTTTTTTTTTTTAGTTAAAAAAGAAACTTTTTTCCTTTTTTATTTCAGTGGTGTTGTCAATTCTGAAAGTGAGATCAATAATATACATTCTATAGTCCAGGATAAAAGTAAATATGATAAAATTAAATTTCAAAGTAAGTCAAAAATGTATAAAATCTCGACCAGTATTGTTATAGTATTTAAACATTTTAACTAATTATTTAAAGTATTAAACATTTGTATTCATTCTTTCAATTTTAGCTATTCCATTACTCTATCCAATCCTTGGATCCAAAGTTAACAAAGATACAATTTCAAAGTCTACTTTAGGGATAACATATACATTTTATGGGAAATATGGAATCACATAGCCCAATGCTTTGCCGCCTTTACTTCCCAAACTAAAGTCATATACACATTTAAAACTTAGGGGGGGGGGCGCTACACATATTTATGTACAACAATATAAATTATGAATGTTGCTCACTTGTAATGTAAAAGATTTTATTTCAAGGATATGAGAATCAAGGTTTTCAGAAAACTTGGCCAGCATTTAAAAAAAAAAAAACAACAAATGAATAAATGTAATAACTGGTGTGGTGTATTTTGTTTGATAAATGTATTTTACATAATTACCTGCTACTTGATATATCTGGTATAATAAGATGTATTACAAAGCTTTTTATTTTGTTTGAAACTTATCCAGATAATAGCAGAAGAGTAAAGAGATCTTCTGCAGACACATGTGTTTTGTACATGGTGGGAGACTTTGATCTGTTCTCAAAACGATGTAACTACAATTACCTCACTTGCACAGCACTGCTGGTAAGAAATTCTTAAACAGAAGAAAAAAAAATGTGTTATATGTAAGTCTTGATTGTATTTGTTGCATTTTCATTACCACCATCTTTGGCTTTGAAGGCTAATGTAGAATTCGCTCTGCTTCACTTGATCTGTCCACATGCTGTTATTTTTAGTCTCTTTTTTTATTTAAATTTTTTTTATATGTCTATTCTATGAATTTGTATGCTTCCTTATTTAGGTTACAGTTCTTGAATATTTAAAAAAATATTTTCTTTGTCATCAACTCTGGATAGCCAAAACTGTAGTGGAGTATTAATTTTCTTGATGGAATTCCTTTCCCTAGTTAAACTTTTTAGCTGTTAATCTAATGAAGACTTATTAAAATAATTTTAGCACATACATGATTCATATTTTTTTACTTGTATTTTTATAAATCATAAGGTGAATTTCCCACTTTTAAGTCTCTGGCGTCCGACCAATGGAATTTCCTGGATTAAAGACGGATGAGAATAACACACTTTTAAACCCAAAAAAAAAATATTTTCTTTCAAAATATTGTTTTATATTTTTTTTTATTTTAAAGAGCGATAATAAAATTAGTTAAAATAAAAATGAACAATAAAAAAAATAAATTTTGAAATTAAAAATATTACACGAGAAAAAAAACCTTTTGTGCCGACACGACAGTCGCCATTTTGGCTGGTTCGTTTACAGCGTGTATCTGTCGGCATACTTCTGTCGCCTTTTAAATAATAAAACGGCTTCAGACGACTCGGATTTTAGTACAAACTCTTCCCCTAGTAAAGTTCTCATGAATGGGAGTCAGATGGTAGCCTTTATTCATCATATCATGAAGATATTGCATTAGTTTCTCCACTGAATGCTAATCTAAGAATGTAAGTATGAAGGTTTCTTATTTTATGCTAATAATTTTTATTTTTTTAAATGAAAAATATTTTCTTTTCTATTTCCCTGGGTATTATTAGTTAAAGTATTCATTTCTATGTTAAATAAATCTGATTTTTCTTTAAAATTTTATAATTTTCTGTAATGAATCAATAAATAATAACACGTGCTAAAGCATTGTTTATGTTATCAGCTGATTTTAATTTTTGGCTAAATAAATGAATCATTTATAAAGAAAATTATGGAATATTCTGTCATGTAATTTAAAAAATATATAAACTTCTAATGGTGTTAAATAGATTTTTTTTAAACCTGATAGTCTACATAAATGTAATTCTATTATTATGCAGTATATTTATATAAATATTTTGTCTTATCCTTAACTTTAGGGAACAGACATATATGACTATCGCATTAGTGATGATGGACCTCTCAAAGCGATTCGACACTTCCAGCTAGGGCACCAGGCCTTCATCTTTTCAATGATGAATGACAAGGAACAAGACAATGTTATCTTGAATTTCTTATGCCAGGTAACAATCATTTATAAATAAAATAGCCTGCTAATAATATCAAAATAAAGCATTGTTTATGTTATCAGCTGATTTTAATTTTTGGCTAAATAAATGAATCATTTATAAAGAAAATTATGGAATATTCTGTCATGTAATTTAAAAAATATATAAACTTCTAATGGTGTTAAATAGATTTTTTTTAAACCTGATAGTCTACATAAATGTAATTCTATTATTATGCAGTATATTTATATAAATATTTTGTCTTATCCTTAACTTTAGGGAACAAACATATATGACTATCGCATTAGTGATGATGGACCTCTCAAAGCGATTCGACACTTCCAGCTAGGGCACCAGGCCTTCATCTTTTCAATGATGAATGACAAGGAACAAGACAATGTTATCTTGAATTTCTTATGCCAGGTAACAATCATTTATAAATAAAATAGCCTGCTAATAATATCAAAATAAAGCATTGTTTATGTTATCAGCTGATTTTAATTTTTGACTAAATAAATGAATTACTTATAAAGATAATTTTGGAATATTCTGTCATGTAATTTAAAAAAGATATAAACTTATAATGGTGTTAACTACATTTTTTTAAACCTGATAGTCTATATAAATGTAATTCTATTATTATGCAGTATATTTATATAAATATTTTGTCTTATCCATAACTTTAGGGAACAAACATATATGACTATGTCATTAGCGATGATGGACCTCTCAAAGCGATTCGACACTTCCAGCTAGGGCACCAGGCCTTCGTCTTTTTTGATGATGATTGACAAGAAACAAGACAATGTTATCTTGAATTTATTATGCCAGGTAACAATCATTTATAAATAAAATAGCCTACTAATAATATCAAATTCATTGGTGTATATGTATTCTTTACTAAGAAAGAAAAGTGTTACTTTTTACTAATTTGTTAAGCTTTATATCATCAGAATTTTGATTATTGATTACATGTATGGAGTTAGAAATTATGTATTACAAACTGTATTGTACTTTTACATTTATGAAAAAAAAAATTCCACTCAAAATTTACATTGTTTTTACTTTTCTGCAGGAGCTTTTATCAAGTTGTGTTCTTCTGGAGTTATGGTACAAATTGGGAACTATACAAACAGCAATGCAAAACATTAGGAAGACCTGAAAAGTTCCCTGTAGGAGTACTGGACTAAGTGACACCCAATGAGCTTTACATACTTTTTGTTTTGTGCATGAGTATTATTCTAACACCAATTTAGCGTTCATATTTCTCCACACATTCATATTTCTCCACCGTTGTGCTATTCTATGGACTTTGGATGTGATCATTCATATCTAAGCTCAGATTCAAACTAATTCATGGATTTTAAAAATATAAAATTTTGAGACTGAACAACACACTGATTGGCAAGCCAAGGTAAAATATCCATAATTTTTTTTAGAAGAAAGTGTACTGCCAGCCTTATGAAAATTTTACCACAGATGAAATAATCTGCATTGGTAAATATAGTTTTAGACAATATATTATAGATAAGCCAACTAAATAGGGGATGAAAATTTGGGTTTTAGCTGATACATGTTGAAGAAATGAGCACAATGTTAAAATATCTCTCACTTAATTTCAGGAAAAAAATCTTTTTTTTTTTTCGATAAATAAATGTTTATGCATGTTTTTCTGAAAATGATTTTTTAAATATATTTGTGGATATATATTTATGAGTCCATAGTATATTGAGTATTTTTAATGTAGATTTAATATAATCATAAGAATTACAGGGATTGTTATAAAAAAATGATTTCTACCTGTTTTTTTAATTGTGAATAAAATTTAACACTGTCTTTTTTTCTACATTTTACATACTACAAAATCATTATAAAAAAGTTGTCTAAAGTAATCTAATATATGATAAAACATTCTGCATTTCTGCTCTCACTAATATATAATATGTGGCATTTTATTCAATTTAAATTAATTTGTTTTTGTTTGTTTTGGTTATCTGATAATTTCGGCTCATAAAATTAGTGTGTGTGTGTTTTATATAAAATGTCATAACTATTTTATTTATTGATAGATTTCATAGAATTTTGTGTTGTAATATGTAATTTTGACTGAGGTTTAATATAAGAATAAAATTTACAGTATATCTCAAAAAGATTTTTTTTTCCTTCTTGGTGTTTGATGTTTGTTTGTAATTTGTAAAAAAAAAAAAATTTTTTTTTTTTATTTTTATGCAAAAAAAAATTTTATTTAAGAGATATGTCAACAAAAGTGGCACAGTTTTAATGTTTATGCATTTCTGAATGAGTTGATATATGATAATGGGTATTTTAAAAAGTTTTAAATGAACAAAAACTTCATTGAACAGAGCAACCCAATGATAGTAAAAAAAAGGCAAAAAAACATAGGTCACGGAAGAGTTAATTGATGCCCATTCAAGGATAATTTTTTGAACTGGATACAAATATAAACTTCATTTTTTTGTAGAACTGTATAGTTTACATTGATTATGAATTTACAAATGATTTTTTTGAAAAAAAATTAACAAAATAGTTTTATACTAAACAAATTTAACAGATTCTCATATCCTTGAAATAAAATCTTACATTACAAGGGAGCAACATTCATAATTTATATTTTTGTACATAAATATGCGTAGCCCCCCCCCCCCCCAAGCTTTAAATGTGTATTTATTTATTTATTGTTTTTTTTTTTTGTTGTTCTTGCTTCAGGTCAGCCTTGTTCACAATACAGACAGAATATACAGAGCTTCTTCTTTTCAAGACTCCAAGTTTCGTACCATAAACAATATTGGAATTCAGATTGGAATGGTATGCTTGTTTGTTCCTTTTAAAAGCTAATGTTACTTTTAAATGACTTTACATAGCATGTGATCATATGTTTAAAAGTTATAAATAACATAATCTGGTATTATGACCAGATGGCATAGACCAGGCATTTATCATGCAGAATATTTTATAATCTTTCATTACGTCTCTCTATTGCAATGAACAATCACTATGATTAAAAGCAAACAAGTCTTACATATTGAGCAGGCAATAAAAAATTTTTACTTTAAATATTTCCTATGTAACTAAAAAGAAACTTATTAAAATCAGTTATTCTTTGTAAATGACCTTTCATTTGCGTCATATTCAAAGCTCCTAAAATATAAAAGAAAAATGTAGTAAATTACAGAATAATTTTGAAGCATTGCTAGTAGCCAGATTTTTTTTTAACATGGTAACTTGTGCTATTTTATTTCAGCTTATTTTGTACACTACTCCCACTTCCACCTCAGATTCTTCCTATGAACATTTCAATACCAAAGGCGTACATTGGACTGCATATTCCAAATTAGATGTGAGTCCTGTTAAGTTGGCCATTTATTTATTGATATAAAGTTACATATTCTACAAATGTCAACCAAAGTACTGTAAGGCTTTTTTTATGTAGGGGATAAATGCTGCATAAAATAAAAGACTATGTAAGCCTTGTAAAAATAGGGATAGGTTCCAAAATATTTTTAAATCGCACAGTTTCAAGTAAAAAAAAAAGTGAAAATTGACACAAAAAAGCGCTCACAAAATCTTTGCAGACAATGACGTAAAATTAATTTATTAATTTGATTATTTTAAATTACTGCCAGATTCAAATAAAACATTAAACATTAATTGCATTTAATGATATCTTTTTTTTCCTGAATTAACCAGTTACAAGAATTTTCTTTTAGCTCTTTTCTTTCTAATGGCAAATATCGAGAAAATGATGAAAAGATTTTCTAATTGCGTCATCATTTTTCTGTATGGCTCTAATAGTAGATTTACCTAAATTTATAAAGCATGAACTATTGCCTATGGCAAGTCTTTTTTTTGTATTCACTCTGATTCAGGGGCTGATCTGGGTGCTTTCTAAAATTGTTTGAATATAAATGGAAAGATGCATCATTTCATATTGTTTAATCCTCTCTGATCTGTTGATAATCGATTTTTAAATTAGTACACGGCCAAGTCCAAAACCTTTAGCTTTCATGTAACTGTATTCCTTTTTAAATGACATTGATGATGAAACTGGTTTTTTCTTTATAGAGATATTACACAAGCATCATCCTCTAATCGGGCATCTCCAGTAGTATGTCTCTCTTTTTTTGGGCATAATTATAAAGATAGAAGCCTATTCATGTGTTTAAAGTTATATATAATTTACATTGATTTCTCATGCTGTTATTTTTTTTATTTAATCCCTTTGGTATTTTACTTTTCAGTCCTTTGAATACTATTTAAGTTTCCGCAGAGCTCGTTTCTGTTTAAGCCATTTAGTCACAAGCTATCCCATGCCCATGCGCATATTGGGACTTGCCAATAGAAAAGGTGTTTGTTTGAGTAAGTTAGACACGTAATTCATTTTTTTTTTGTTTTCTTTACGTCTTTTAGTTAGACCTTAATGAGATGTGCACTAATAAACATCTGTAAGATTTATTGTTATTATTATTAACCATCATTGGTTATAACGTTAAATAATAGTGGCCTTTTTTTTTTTTTGTAAGATGATAATTTTTTTAATTAATAACCATCTTAAAAATGACTTTTGCATGGCAATTATCTTCTTAAGCTTCTAGGAGAGGATCACTGTTGAAAAGTGCGTCACTGTCCTCTACATTGGACAGTCAGTTGGGTCCTATCACAACATATCAAATGAGTCTGGTCTTTGCTCACGGTAGGTATAAAGCAGCGGTAGGGGAAACCGGGGTAAATTACCCCAAATGGGGTAAAAATGAAATTTTTGGGGGTAAAAATGAAACTTTTGTGAGCAAAAAGTATATATTTTTAATTTGCTATGTGTCAGGACAGTAAAAAAAAAGAAAAAAAGCCCAATCGCCATCCCTGACACTATGGGTAATATCAACTTACACAAAATATTTTGTGGTAATAATTTTAAAAGTTCCCCAACTGCTGGTATAAAGGGTTAAAAGCTACTTTAATTTTTAAAAAATAAAATCTTTGTGAGATTCATAACTGTAAAATGATAGCAGAATTGAACATTTAAAAAAATTTAAGGCATTTTAAAATTATTAAATATTTTAAATTAATCTCATTACCAGCTCATAGCAAATGTTTCCTTTTTTTATTTTTTTTCAGAAATAGGTATGCAATGATGGCAAGTGGTGTGAGTTTTATTTTTATAAATTAGACAAACTTCTCTGAGCTAAAAAAAAAAATCATGGTTACATTATTTCATGTAACATTCTGTAAAACCATCATTCTGTTGTATCAAATTAAAAAAACTAATTAAAAATGTGTATTGTTTATTAAATGAATGGGAATCTTAAGAAAAATATATACTACTAATTTTTTAATTTGTTTATTTCAAAATGTTTAAAAGTAGTAATATTATAAATTAATGTAACACTTAGTTAATATTTTTTTTTATCATTAATTATAATTATATATGAACTACTTCATTTATACATTTTCTTTTATTAGTTTTTTGTTAATTAACAATGCTGCTGCACACACTTGCAGGACACAACTTTGGCAGCAGTCATGACCCTGACACTCCAGAGTGCTCGCACCCGGAGAGCGAAGGAGGAAATTATATCATGTGGGACAGGGCAGGAGTTGGCACCCAGCCAAACAACAAAGTAACTCAGTGGAGTATTTAGAGAAAAACATGTTTAAAAGTAGTAATGTTATAAATTAACGTAACATTTAGTTACTATTATTTTTATAATCTTTATCTTAGGACTTCTTCATTTATATTTTTTTTTATAATTTTTTTTTTTATTTATAAAGTAAGCCTAATGTAATTCCAACAATGCACTAAAGAGTTATTTTTGGCTTGTTTTTTTTTAGCTTTTTTCACCATGTTCCTTGCGATCCATTGGAGAAACTATAGAATATAGTGACTGTTTTCTACGTAAGTTGAAGTTTTCTCATCATCTTCAATGTTTCCCTAACTTGGAAATTGGTTTTTATGTAAATTCATAAATTTAAAGATAATATGACTAGCCACTACCAATACCTATACATTCTGCAATCTGGCATGACAGATCTGACACCTGAGATCGGCAGATGTCCAGTGATTGATTCATACAGTACCATGCACCCATCTATGTTTTAAGCAGACATTTCATCAGTTTCTTGACGAATCTTTTAAATTCATCATCTGAATTGAGCTTTCCAGTTAGAAATGTGTTCTTGTTTACTACCAGAAGCGTAACATAAGCAAACAGCTGATGATTAAAAGAAAATAAATGAAAGGATGATGACAGTAACATTAAGCTTCATGATATTTGGTGAGGCGTGCAAAGGCTATACAGTACATGTATTAGGTGTTGCACATGTTGACCTCCCTGAGATGCAGTAGAGTGAGATGAGAAAACGATGAATAGAATATAAATGTAGTAAGGAGAAAGTAACTCACATCAAAGACCAAAGTTTAAAAATAGCTGATTTATTATCTTCCCTTAAGGGTTTTATCAAGAACAGCTACCTTTTCCTGATTAATTTTTTTTTTTTTCTAAAACTAAATATTTCAAATGCTATTTTCTTTATGGTGATTAAAGGTATTTGTTTTTATTTCTCTCTCTGAATTACAGCCCGAAGTTTGCACTCATCATTTTGTGGCAATGGAATTGTTGACGAAGGGGAAGAGTGCGATGCTGGGGCTGTCGGCATTGTCAGTGCTGATTTGTGCTGCACAAAATTTTGTAAATTACAGCCGAAAGCTGAATGCAGGTATCTGTGTTAAGACCACTGCACCTCACTTGTTGAATTTTTTGTATTTGAAATAATGATCCAAAGCCACTACTTTGTATATATTCAGAACTTTATGTAGTTTTTAAACCATTTATTTTCATTTAGGGTATCAGTTATTTAAAATCTGCCAAATAGCATATAGGGTGATTGTCATGGCACTAGATAAATTAAAAGACTATTTGAATATTTGTTCATGAAATATGTAACTAAGAGTAATTCTATGTTGCCAACATTTCCTTATGGTTTTACACTGTGACATAAGAAAAGTTTTAGTCTAGCTGAGACCTTCATGCACCTTCATTGTTTATTTGTTGTTTCCGCTTTAGTCTAGCTGAGACTTTCGTCATGCACCTTCATTGTTTATTTGTTGTTTCAGCTTTAGTCTAGCTGAGACAGTTCAGCTTGTTGTTTCATGCACCTTCATTGTTTATTTGTTGTTGTTGTTTCCGCAGCAGACAGTTCAGCATTCATCAGCAACATATGTCTCTTTAAATAAAACTTTTCAATCTAAAAAGCTAAAGAAAATAAATTCCTTATTATAATGCATTGTGTATTGATTTGAAATAATAAGAAAATTGTTTTACAGTAGTGTCTTATGCTTATTCAGCCTTTTTTTTTTCACCCTCTATCTAAGTCATGGATCATGTTTTTTCTATAAACACATTTTTGTATTTTAGTGACATGAATACAGAGTGCTGCATGAATTGTAGATTGGCAAGCAAAGGAACTGTCTGTTCTGACAATAAAGGGATTGATTGTAAAAAGAAAAGCTATTGCGAGTATCCTTTTGCTTCAGTTATCTAATTGCCAGTTAGTGCAATCTTATTTGATACAAACCTGAAACTCATCTGAAATTACAAAATATGGGAACTTCCACCTTCCTCTAATGCTGCAGTATTTTCATCAAACCTGGGTTCCACCGATGATGACACGCAGTCTAACAGATAGGGAGACTTTGGGCCTTACCATACATATTTCAGTATTCCCTTTTTTTTTGAAAACAATTTAAAAGGTTGAGAGAAAATTTTATTTTGGCTTGATTTTGCGGGAATTTTACTTAACATAAAACACCAGTGGTAAGAGTTTTATCTGTCCGGAACCAAGCAATGTGCCAGACTGGACTCCATGCATTGAAGGGTAATATTCTTTTTCGGCCAAAATAATTAGTATTGAAAAATGTAAACAACTTTTGATGGGAGTCCAACTTATGTTGGCTCTTTTTTTCAATGTACTGTGTCAATTGAAAAAAAATAATTAGATGATAGGTGTACAATTCTTTTAACTTCTGCGAGGTGCCTCACTGACAGAAGGGTTAAAGGAATCTTAACCTACTTTTACTAATGTTTTATACTGCTTTGTAATCATTATTGCTTTTGGTCCATTCTGTTTAACCCTAACGCATATTGTTTGGGATTTCTGAATGATATGTTGTTTTTTTTTTAAGTGGCAAGTGTGTGGATGGACATTGCCTGGGTTTTTGTGAAATAACGTCTATAGTCACAAATCAATCTTTAAAAGCATGTTTCTGTAGGAATGGTGAGTTTGAACAAATATGTTTTCCTGTTTGTTAAATTTTTTTTTCTAGCAGTTGGTTACATACAGAAACAAACAAGTCAGAAAATGAAATGAATTATACTTTATTCTGGACTCAGTGATTTTGGCTAGATTTATTATGTCATATTTATGTTTGAAACATTTCTTTTTAAATCACCACAATAGTAACTCAGTAGTTTAGTTAACAAATTTTTTTTACCCCCCTCCCCAAAGTTTTCATTTAATCATTACTAATTGTCATTTTCTATGTGTAGTGGTGAAGTATTAAGTTTTACGATAGGCAGAATTTTGTATGTAAAATAAGTCTAATAAATACTTCAGTACAATTTTTATTGTTTACAAAAAAATTATTGCAATGAAGCAATGAAGGCATACTTAGTCACATACTACATGTACAATTAGTCCCTTTATACATTGAACAAATCAAATGATTAGATTAAAAAGATTAAATTTCACAAAACTTATATTACATTTATTTTCTAAATCTCAAGTAACATCTTCCAGACATGCAGTAATAAAAAAGTCTAAAATTTTCATTTCATCAGATGAGGATGCTTGCAAGTGGTGTTGCTATGACAACAACATTCCAGGAAATCCTGGTCCGTGTGTTCCATACTCTGAATTAATATTGAAAGATGGACAGCCTTGCATCTCGGGTTATTGTGAAGTAATGTGCTTAGAAAAAAAAAGTTTTCATAACTAAATAAGATTTCTTTCCTTGTAAACATAGCCAATGATTTATTTCTTTTTCTACATGTAAATCACAGAATTTAAGCTGGGTAGGTTTTAAGATTATTAGGGCTTACATCTCACTGGTATTCCATTAGTGAACAACTGACTTTTATAGTACCTCTAAAATCTTTTTCTGCATAGTAATGGAAACCCCAAATAAAAGGTGAGCACCAAAATATTCAATTCAGCATACATCACCCAAAATGACCATAAATTTATGCTGAAAAATTTGTAGAGTTGAATTTATTCTTAATTAGTGCTTAGATAAATATGTGTTTGAATAGACAGTAAATATATGTGTTTGAATAGACAGTAAATATATGTGTTTGAATAGACAGTAAATATATGTGTTTGAATAGACAGTAAATATATGTGTTTGAATAGACAGTATTATTAATGAAATTTTTTTTTTCAGAGTGGTGTTTGTCAAGTTGTTTTTAAATCAAGCATCAGAAATCTCAAAAGTTTATGGGAATCGAATACAAAAAAAAATATTGTTGGTATGCTCTTACATTTTAACATTTTCTTAAAAAGAAATTTGAGTGTGGCTGGACCAGTACATCTCTTATTTTTGGAGGCATTTTAAGCCATACATTATGGGCTAGGCCATTAAGATTTAAAAATAAATTAGAAGCGTTTTTATCCATACTAGCCTACCTTATTTATGCCTTGTTTGAGCTCTTCTGTCTCCTCTTAAAAATCTTTTTTTTTTAATTACAAATGAGACTCGTACAGCGAGATTAATACCATTTATCAACATATTCATGTATTAACTGAAGTTGTTGGATTTGATTAGAGGGAACACAGAAATTATTTAATCTCATGAATCACTTGTATTCATTTACTTTTCTCAAAAATTGTTATAATACTTGCTTACACTTTTTTTGTTTAGTTTTGTTTTTTTTTTCTTTTTTTCAGTCAAAATTTTGAAAAACAATCTTGTTTTGATCATCATTTTCTTAAGCTTGCTGATAAGTGTGCCTATTTGGTTATTTATTCGCCATATGGTAAGTCCTCTTGTGCATGTGTTTGTGTATTAAATATCACCCTCAGTGTGTTTCTAATGGGAGTGAAATGACAATCATTCCTTGTCCAGAGTTTTCCATGTAAAATAAAAAAAAATGCAGAAACAGTTTAATAATACTGTTAAATTATAAATAGCGAGGCTAAAAAAAAAATCAGTTTCCCTTTTGAAGCCATTAAAGACCCTAGGTGTGTCAGATGAATCAGTCTTACTATTTCTATATGCCACTGCATTCTGTGGCATTGTGTGGATAGCCTTTACTTCACCTAACAATGTCAGCCATTCAGTGATATTGATTGGACCTAAGAACACTCCCAGCACTCAATGGGCCTCTAACAATGCATCTTCCAGCTGTCAGTCTTGCACTCCGCCACAATGCTATCCCATTCCGATGACAAGTTTTATTAAATAAAAAACCAAAATGGATCATTTTATGTCACCTTTCTTTTAATTCTGCAGGATAATATGGAAAGGAAGAGATGTATCATAGACTTAGAAAAAATCCTTTCAGGGGCATTAACTGTGAAAAGCTCTCGAAGCTCCAGTGAGTCTTGATATTACATCTCCCTATTCTAGGGTTTCTTTTTCTTGTTTTTTATTCACTACATTCAACTTACAAAGGGTGCACATGCATTTTTTTTTTGTTGATTTTTTTTTATGACTGTGTTTTTATCCAGAGAGTTTTGAACCTAGCAGGTCAATGAGGTCTATACAAGAAGCTGATTGGAGTAAATTAAGCAGTACCAATGTGGATGACTTGAGCAGGTAACTCAGGTTGTTAGTGATAAGGAATTAGGGAGTCTGAATGGTTACGACTTCGAGCCCATGTAACTAGTTAGCTAGGCCTGCATGGTGCCTCCATGGCTATTGCAGATTTGGGCAAGAGTTTACTCTAACCTGCGTGGTGCCAGATGGACATAGCAGACTTGGCTAAGGTGTGGATGTAGAAATCCTGCTGCAAGACCTGTCCCATTATAACTGTGGTCATAGGATCATTGTGTCTGTACAATCTATGGGTACAATGGAGGGGGGGACCTTCTTATAGTGACATTGAAATAGACAATGTTTATTTTCTGCTTCACTGATTACAGTGATACCTCAGAATCTGAACTTATTCTGGTCCAGGAAATAGTTCCACCCCCAAACATTTTAGCTTTGAATCATTTTTTTTTCCCCTCTACATTGGTCCTCGCCATTTATTAATTTAAAAATTACTGATGGCTCAGGTTTGAGTCCCAAAGAGTGCTTAGGGTTTTTTTCAGGTCCCAAGTCCTCTCACCTTAAAAAAAGGGGTCTCTGACATTAGATGGGGAAATAAAGGCTCCTCAGTATCCTGTGGCTGTAAAATAGATGAATTAGCCCTCATGGGGTGTAAAAAAATGAGGATTCTTTATTATTATTTTTTTTTAAATTTTTTTTTTCTTTCCATTTCTTTGTTCAGCTTTTACTTGAGGCTTTTGAGAAAGCACAGAGATTTATCTCAGACTATATTGATCTACTCTTCGCCAAGAATGAGGCAAGTGAAAGATAGGCACTTTTGTTTTACGTTTCCATTTAACTCTTAATCGACGACGGCAGGTTTTTGGCCATTTTTCATTACCAAACAGGTGTCCTTATATTTTGGACTATATTGTCTGTTTCCTTTATAGCCCATATATGAGTTATATATCATTTTTTTCTACTATGAATAAGCTTTAAAACTATGCAGTTTATTTTTGTGAAAATGAGACTTAATAATTTTAAAAAAAAAAGTAAAAAAAAAAAAAAAATTTTGTTAAATTAAGTGTACAAACACCAATAAGACAAAAAACAAGTATTAAAAACAAACACATTTTTCCAGACATTTTATTAATCTATATTTATTTCTGCAAGGAAATATTCAGTTTTCAATCAATTTCTTCAACAAATAAATGTTTGGTGACTTTTTTTCAAATATGCATATTTTCCCTCATTATTCATATAAAAATGGTATATTTCAATTTTTTTCTTTCCCTAAATATTTTTTTTCTCAGTATATATTACATATATCATTCTTTGGATAATTAAATGGCAGTATAATTAAATCTATATTTTACCATAATATTTAGCTATTTTATTAGAATTATCAATAAATTAAAATCAATAAGACAAAGTAATTATCAGGTTTGAATGCAAAAAAGAAAAAGATATATAATTAGTTAAAATGTTTGGCTTACATAAACTACTATCAATTCTGGATCAAAAATCTAAATGTGAAAACAAAGCATTTAGAAATGATTTATTTAAAAGTAAATTTTATTAATTAATTTTCATGAAAAAGATAATTCCGAACTAAATCCACACAGCATTCTTGTCCACTCTTCTTGATACATGGACTCTTTCCTCTGCACTTGTAGCTTTCAGATCTTTCTCTACATCAATGACCCAACTGTTTCTTGATATCACAAATTGTTTCTTGGTATCCTGAATATGTATAGGGAGAAAAAAAAATTAATTTAAATTAGCTTGTGATACTGAGATAAACAATTTCTATCTTTCATAACGCACAAAAACATATCACACACTACACTTGACATTTTTTCTTCTCAAAACCTTGTCATTTGAATAACACAATCTACATTTACTACATTTATTTACTATTATTGGGTCTATTGCATGTTTAAAAAAAAAGGGTGGCTTAGTCGCAAGACGTACTGGAGCACTTTCTAAATTATTACCAAAGTCTCCAATGAGTTCTTCAGAAAAATGTAATTGTCCATAATTATTAGGTCTGTGTAACTCTAAGATTCATCTATAGAAATATTTTCATATGGTTGAAACAATGTCATGCATTTCATTTTTATGTATGTCAGTAGTGTTCTTACTTTGTGTTCTTACTTTCTTACTTTACATAATTTGTCATTAGGGTCTTCATTTTCAGGATTTGTAATTTTTAAGAAACTCAGAATAGCTTTAAATCTGTCACAAGACATAAATGTACAAGCCCAGAATCCATTATAAAGAGGCTTTTTACTCCAAAATCTGTCAATACTAGAGGTTTTAACTATTCCTGCACACATTATCAGCCCACTAAAAGAAATAAAATTCCTCTGGTGTAATACCAAACGAACCCTTGTAAATACTTACTTTTGTGGTCCATGAATCTTTGCGTAATCATTAGTATACTGGCTTATGTGAGTAACTATATCCAGTGTGAAGTATAGTTTGAAGAAATCCATGGCATGGAAGAATCTCTTTGCACCTTCTCTTGTTCTAACTTCTTTCAAGTGAATTCCTGGAACCCTTTCTGGTAGAATTGAAGGAGGTGACTTTCTCACCTTAGCCATTGAAGCTGTGTCAAATAAAAATAATGTAATTAATTATAATAAAGAGGCTTTTTACTCCAAAATCTGTCAATACTAGAGGTTTTAACTATTCCTGCATACATTATCAGCCAACAAAAGCAATAAAATTCATCTGGTGTAATACCACACCAACCTTTGTAAACACTTACTTTTTGTGGTCCATGAATCTTTGCGTAATCATTAGTATACTGGCTTATGCGAGTTGTTATATCCTGTGAAGTATAGTTTGAAGAAATCCATGGCATGGATGAACCTCTTTGCACCTTCTCTTGTTCTAACTTCTTTCAAGTGAATTCCTGGAACCCTTTCTGGTAGAAATGAAGAAGGTGACTTTCTCACCTAAGCCACTGAAGCTGTATCAAATAAAAATAATGTAATTAATTATAAATTAAGTATTTTTATTTTTTTTTAATATAAAATGATGTTTTAAATGTAATAATAAAATATATAAACTAAATATAAAATAAAACAGAAGACTTTACTAAAGACTTAAGTACATACTAGTTGCAAGTACCCGGCTTTGCCCGGGTTTAAAATAAGGTTTTCTGTTTACCTTCTGTTTTCTCCCTACCCCCTTCTCCCTCCCTGCCTCCTCTTTCTCTTTCCCGCCCATCCTCTCCCTCTCTTCTTCCCTCCCCTCTCTCTCCCTCCCTAACCCCTCTCCCCCCACTTCTCTCTCCCTCCCTGCCCCCCTCACTTTTTATCTCTCTCCCCCCCTGTCCACCCCCTCCCCTCTCCCTCCTTTCCTCCCTCTCCCCCCTGCCCCCCCCCTCTCTCTCTATATATATATATATACTTATTATTATGGTTTCACACTTCTTCTAAAATCCTTCTTCATTCCTTTACCTTCCTCAAACTGTACACATCAGAGAGCATGAAAAAACCTCAACAATTCTTTGCATCACAAAGGCACAATACAGCACCAGCGCGCAAGTTCTATTCGATCATAGGGAAATGACGTCACAGAGGAATTTTATTTATGGCGCCGTCAGATTACTTTAATATAGTAAAATACTAAAATAAAAAAAAGTAAGAACAATTAAACTACCCACCGATATGAAACGAAACCTGTCCTATAACCTTCCCCATGTAATTATGTGTATGTGTAACAAATTTCACGTTATTTGTTTGTCTGGATCTTGAGTTATAAGGGAACAGACAGACAGACAACAAATGCGTCTTATAAGTATAGAGATATTTGTGTGCTCTCCTATCAGCTGAGTTTTGTTTATCAATCAGCTGAGAGCTAAAGATTTATATAGTACCATGCTTTAAATGGAAAAACAAAATATTTAACATGTATTTCTACGTTTTTTTAAATTATTAATACACTTACAATATTTTTCTGCTAAAATGTTATAACTAGCGTGATATTAGGTGATTATTTAGCATACAACAGACCATAAATCCTAAAAAATAAAACGAAAAAAAATACAGCATGTTGTTGCGAGCATTGGTATACTTACACATGAGTATTAGATGCATTCAAACTTCCATTTAACGAAACATTTTCATCATCTGAAACATCAGAAACATCGGTTAGATCCCAGACTTCATCATCACTTGATACTAACTCGGAATCAGGCTGAAAATCTGAGTCAGAACCCATTATAATGAGCAAGACGAAGTGAGCCTTGACTCTGCCGGCTTTCAAAATGGCGTTCGGAGGAAGTGTCGTTATCGGCTTTGTTTACGTTTTTAAAGTCGCGAGAATTTATATTTATTATAAAATTTCGTAAATATTTTTTTTTATTTTAATGTACCAAGTCCATTTTATTACAATAAAATAACAATTAAATTTGTAAAAAATAATAACTAATATTATTTGTATTAAGTTATAAAAATTGCCAAAAATGATGCATTTCTTTGTATGCCGTCGTTTAAGATTTAATGTTTTTTTTTTAAAAAAAAAAATAACATTGGAATAAACAGTAGACATTCTAGTGTCATACAAATGCATTTCACACTTTCAATGTATATTGCATCAAATAAATTAGTACGTTGATTTTTATGTGTTTATTATTGGGATTTATGTTATGAGCCTGAACAACGGCCAGATTTTTTGCATCCCCACCCTTCCCCCTTCCCTACAGTTTTTGCCTGTTTCCAATTGTTGCCTTCATGTTGCTTTGGATTTTGGTGGTGATGTAGAAAGGGCAATTTTTAAAAAAATCGTCTTATCTGTGTTTCTTGCTCAATACAGAGTCAAGAGATGAGCTTGGTACACAACGGTTCAAAAGGTCAGGGGAGAGAATCAGAGTGAGAGACTGAGATCAAGAAACATGTACTTTTATGTGTTTGTGTGCTTGTGTTCTATATGAAGTAGAGTTCAGCTGTTTCTCTGTGTGTGTGTGTGAAGTCCCTGTAAGGATGAGAGGAAATCTCTTAGATCCTATAAATTAATAATGGGACGGTTTTTTATGGTGGCCCTTTCTTTCATCCCCACCATATCTGATAGTGCAATGGCCATGGAGACACCACAGGAGACACCAGCTGTTTCTGTAGCTGTTTCTGTAGCCACATCTATTCAATGGGAATGTGTGGCTAGTACAATGCCAGGCCTTTTTTTTACTTTCCCCAACAAATGTCAGGTAGCCATTATTAAGCTAGGTGGACTAAGGGACATCGATGGGACCTGAGAAAAGTACCGGGACCTTCGAGTTAGCACTTGAGTGCTCTACCACACTGCCACAGCACCCCTGTGGGAAGGTTGTAATTTTGGGTATGTTGAGTGATACATATGTATTTGTAAAAGTTTTGTTTTGGCGTTGTTCATTAAAGGAATGTTGTGTACTGCTTCAACCAGGATACCTGCCCCTAAAACCTGCGTACTAACTATACCGTCTCAATGTGTAAATAATTCTTTTTTTTTTCCTCTGTTTGATTTAAACAGCGCTCTGGAAGGTTTTGAGCCAAACCGAGTCAGTTCTTCTGGAGTAGATGAAGCTGGATCATACAGTTTTAAAAAATTTCCTCGATTCGCTAGCACTTACTGATGTTAGAAATTTTTTTTTGGGTAAAAATGTATTTGATTTATAGACATTTTTTTGTTATTGTGTGCATATGTCCTGCCTGCGTGAGAAAATGTTAAGCATATTAAGCGGTTTATATGATGACATTTCTTTGAATATCAAGTCATTCACTTATATTAATTGTGAATATTAATATTTATTATAAAAAAAAATTATAATAGAGATTAATTTTTCTGTAATGTAATTGCATGGCTAAAAAAAAGTCTGATGAAAAAAAAAATTTTTTTTTGGAAATTTATCTAAACACATTTGTGTTAAATTTGTACTGAAACTGTTTTTAAAGGTAATACAGATTTATATTCTAATATATGTGAGGCATTTAGATAAAATTAGGTCATCCTTAAAAAAAAACTTATAACACTTTCTCATTATCTTCAGTCAGGATTTATATTTTTTGCAGCTTCTTTAATAACGTACAATTATTACATTAATTTGTTATTACATGTCTGTTATTACTATTGCTGGGTTTGAAAAAAAAATTATTCAGAAATCCATTTTTTAAATTTTATTTCAGTTTCATATTTTTTCTTTAATAGTTGTTCACTGTGAATGTAGTTTGCTCAAATATTCTTTTTTTTTTTTTTGGCTTAAATGACTTGTGAAGTTTTCTTATTCATCCAAATATGATGTTTTACCTTGAAAAAAAATTAAAAGTCGGTTGCTTGACATATTGTTTTTTTTTATTCCTGCTTTTTTATAATCTAAACAAATGACATAAATTTTTCATACTATTATTTGTTATATTTTATTTTGAAATCCAACGCGTTCACCGTTTTTTTAATAAGTCTTGGAATATTAAACATTGAGGCTGCCAGCCTATGATTTAGTGGAAGCTGAGATCGTCGCACTGCTTAAAAGATGTTGGATGGATGGTCATGTGGCCGAGTGCCTGACTGAACTTTAGAGATAACTGCTTGGGGTATATATCAGGATCTCGGTATAGTCCCTTAGTTCAACAAGCATTAAGTGGGTACCACATGACTTGAGTTAGTGAAGTAAAGGCAGCTGGGTGTCATGCCAGCCACATTTCCCTCTAGTATTTTGTGGTTACAGAAAACATGAACTCCACTTGTATATATATATATATTATATTTCATTAAGAAAAACAGTTCAATAAAGAAAATTATATTTCAGCTTTTTATAAGAATCAGCATATTCACCAACTTAGAATGCCAAACAGTTCAGGTGTGTGTGAAGTCGCTGTAAGGTTTGGTGGTCGTATTTATGTCCGAATGAAAAGACATCAATGAGCTGGCGTGTTTTATCTACCCTATTATATACGGTGATATCTGGCCTGTTCACATTCATTCTCCGATCAAAATGGATCGCCATGTCCCACAAAATCGCAACTTTGTCATCTTAGACTATGGTTACTGTTGGGGGGGGGTGGGGCAGAGGCGTGCATAGGGAGTGGGGTCCAAATTCGAAAGTTTCCCCCGGGCCCCAGCTTGAGGGAGGGTCCCCAAATAAGTTTTTTTTTCATTAAATATTAAGTACATTTTCTAATGTCATGCTGTCAAATGTCAAAATGCAGGGACCCCCAAAGAGACCAAACCCCCCGGGTCCCCCAAATCCCTAGATTCGGCACTGGATGGGGTGGGTATAGCTTATGCCATCTATCCAGGACATCATTCTTAATTATATTCCTTTCAGATTTGCCAGTGGATGTATGCCGCGGTACTTTTGTCAACACCTCATACATAATTTATTTCCAAAAATGAAGAGTTAGATTTTTTTTTAACCTATAAAGAATGTGTGTGCCAGGTACTAGTAGTATACGAAGGCTATATTTATTTAACCGCGCTTCGTTTGTGTTTTCCATTTGTAAAGATAAAGTAAACATTACGAGAAGTGATTGGAGGAAGCACATGTCCATTTTCTCATGCTAAATTGTCTTGAGATGTCGAGCCCCAGCAAACCTCTTTTCACCCTTCTCGCCTCCAAACATTTCTCAATAACAAACATATGGCCGTGTTTCTCTCAACACACTTTGTAAAGCGCTCTCTTGCTAAATTGCGTATTTAATATAGGTGCATTGTGTAGTAAGTAGTGGTACATAGCGTAGTTTATACTGAAATATTATGTATTTAATATCGGTATATTGTGTAGTTAATATCGATACGATGTGTAGTTTATACTCGAACATGCTCCCACAACTCCCACATAATCCAATCGACGCCCACAACTCCCACACACTCCCGTAGACTCTCACATGTTCGAGTATGTGGGAGTATGTGGACGTTTTTTTTATTGCGTATTTAAAATCGGTACATTGTGTAGTTATTATCGGTGAATTGTGTATTTTATATCGGTACTTTGTGTATTAAATATCGGTACATTTTGTAATTAATATCGGTGAATTGTGTATTTAATATCGGTATATTGTGTAGTTAATATCGGTACGACGTGTAGTTTATAGCGGTACTGTAGTTTATGTGGGAGTGTTTTGGAGTCTGTGGGAGTATGTTCGAGTTGTGGGAGTATGTGGGAGTCTGTTGGAGTATGTGGGAGTCTATGGAAGCATGTGGGAGTTGTGGGAGCATGTGGGAGTATGTGGTTGTCTAAGGGAGTATGTGGAAGCATGTGGTAGTTTATGGGAGTAAGTGGGAGTTGTGGGAGCATGTTCGAGTATGTTTGAGCAAGTGGGAGTCTATTGGAGTATGTGGGAGTTGATTAAGTATGTGGGAGTTGTGGGAGCATGTTCGAGTATGTGTGAGCAAGTGGGAGTCTATTGGAGTATGTGGGAGTTGATTAAGTATGTGGGAGTATTTTGGAGTCTCTGGGAGTATGTGGGAGTTGTAGGAGTATGTGGGAGCATGTGGAAGTCTATGGGAGTATGTGGGAGTTTTGGGAGTATGTATGCGTATGCGGAAGTATGTGGAAGTTATGGGAGTATGTTCGAGTTGTGGGAGTATGTGGGAATATGTGGGAGTCTGTTGGAGTATGTGGGAGTCTATGGAAGCATGTGGGAGTTGTGGGACATGTGGGAGTATGTGGGTGTCTAAGGGAGTATGTGGAAGCATGTGGTAGTTTATGGGAGTAAGTGGGAGTTGTGGGAGAATGTTCGAGTATGTGTGAGCAAGTGGGAGTCTATTGGAGTATGTGGCAGTGGTAGGGGTATGTGGGAGCATGTGGAAGTCTATGGGAGTATGTGGGAGCATGTGGGAGTATGTGGGAGTCTATGGGAGTACGTGGGAGTTTTGGGAGTATGTATGCATATGCGGAAGTATGTGGACGTTATGGGAGTATGTTCGAGTATGTGGGAGTATATAGACTCCCACATACTCCCATAGATTCCCACAACTCCTAATTACTCCCATAGACTCCCACAACTTCCACATACTCCCATAGACTCCCACATACTCCCATAGACTCCCACATACTCCCATATACTCCCACATACTCCCATAGACTCCCACATACTCCTATAGACTCCACATACTCCCACTAGACTCTCACATACTCCCATATACTCCCACAACTCCCACATACTCCCATAGACTCTCACATACTAGACTCCCACATACTCCCATAGACCCCCCACAACTCCCATATACTCCCATAAACTACCACATACTCCAATATACTCCCACATACTCCCATAGACATACTCCCATAAACTACCACATGCTTCCACATACTCCCATAGACTCCCATAAACTCCCACATACTTAAATAGACTCTCACATGCTCCCACATACTCCCATAGACTACCACATGCTCCCATATACTCCCTTAGACTCCCATATGTTCCCACATACTCCCACATACTTCCATAGACACCCACACACTCATATATACACCCAAAGACTCCCACATTTAAACCACACAATGTACTGCTATAAACTACACAATGTACCTATATTAAATACAAAATGTTCCGATATTTAATACTCAATGTACAGATTTTAAATACACAATGTACCGATAGTAAATACACAATGTTTTACATATAATATTATATGTTTTTCGAATGGGGAAAGGGGAGGGGGGCGCTAAAAAGGTATTTTGCCCCAGGCGCGAGTTAAGCTCGCTACGCCACTGCACCGAATAATCATATCGCCGAAAGTGTTTTTAGAATGACCGAAGATATAAAGAGTTATGCCCCATATAACTCAAATCGATCGCCTACACTTGTATAGTAGTAGCGCTTCAAGTATCGATACACATAGGCCTAATCCCTACAAAACCCTTCACACACATCTTTAAAGAAACGTCGTTAATGTGAAAATTACATAGCTTATGTAGTCAAGGGCATACAGCATACTGCACATTGTAAATCAGTCTAGCCAAATGCAATTTTTTAAAACCAATATATCTGCATAAAAGATAGTATTAGTATGTTTTTATTTTTGACGATTACATTGTTGAATTTTCTTATGAATATGTAAGTATACCCCCCACACACACACGCACTCCGCAAACGCTACACAGGCTTAACATTTTGTCCAGATTGCATACGATCGATAAATACTGAGTTAGCTAACATAGTGTCAGTGGAGGTCAGCCAAGTTGACATACATACATAACTTGTTATAAGAAAAAAAAATAAGTAACCGAAAAAGTAGTGTGTTGACCAGGGCTGGTGCGATAACGTAATTAATTAAAAAAAATGATGCGCTATTCGGAGCCCTTTTTCTCCCGCCCCATCCTCTCTCTTTTTGTGTGTGGCCTATAACTTGGATCCCATCACGCCGGCTCTGGTCAGTGTAGTTTGTTCATTATGCAAAATAAATAAAAGCAAGCAATTAAGCCTGTTCCATTCTGGACACAGGACGTGTTAGCGCATTTTCATGTTATGTATCAGTACGTATGCTATCTTTCAGTAAATATTTGTAAATTTTGGAAATGTTTATAAATTCAATTGTGTAATGCATATATCTGTAAAAAAAAAAATTATAAAGACGTTTCTTTATATTTGAAAAAAAATTATTTTCTCTTAAATCTAACTACAAGTGGTTTGTGGTTACTGAAATAGGACTCATTATTGAAAGCATTCGAAATTATAGTCATTTAATCGTCCGAAAACTCCGTCAATTGTTGCATAGCTCTGATACTTTCAATTAAACTCAGAACACAAGCTTACTATTTCATTTGATGAGTTTCTTAATAAATCTTGGTGAAACTACGTGCTGCAGTATTTCGCACCAAATGAACGGGCTATTGAACGTACAAGGTGTATATATAATATATAAGCCCCTTAGGAGCCCTGAAGCCCGGCCCTCAGAGGTCCTATCGCGAAATGAACTTTTGATGTACACATGGCAGGCCAAGACCTACAAAATGATATATACATCATGGGTCTAAGACTTATAGTTGCTGAGATATAGCGCTCCTTTATTAATATAGCTTATATAGTAAAAAAACGGTACTAAGGCCCCTTTTACGGCCCTGAGAGGTCAGATCGCGAAATGGAAAAAAGTCATTTCTTGGCAGGCCAAGACCTACAAAATGATATATACATCATGGGTCTAGGACTTATGGTTGTTGAGATCTAGGGTGATGACGGACAGACGGACAGACAGACAGACAAAACGGGGACAATAATGCAGCCCATTGTGCATGACTAGAAACAAACGAATACTTCCTTTGACATATATATATGTCTGGTAACAGAGACTGATATTAATTTCTCCAAAAAGTATTTTTTTAAATATACCTTATTTAGAAAATTATATGAATAGTGTGATCATATATAATAATGTTAATATGAACAAAAAAAAAAAACAAAACAACAGCTAGAAACAATACGTGTCGTTTAGTAGTGTCACCTGGTCGGATAACTGACCAATGAATAACCTACACGGTTTACTGGTAGCTAACGACCATCCAATAAACTGTGACGCTTCAGGGCCGATAGAAAAAGAAAACGGTAATTTCCGTTTGTTTTCGCCACGTCGGAACTTGTGTTGTATATACATGTAGTATATATAGCGAGCTGCAGCGCTACACACTATCGATATCAGAAAACACCATGGCGTTTAATTCCTTTTATGCTCTTTGTATTTGTACTTTTACTTTATTGCTGCTAAGTGTCACTTTAGCAGATGACGTCGACGATGAGGTTGTCACTGAAGTTCTTACACCTCCCCCTGCTGATTGTCAACGAAAAAGTAAGCGTCTTGATATGCTATCTATGCATTATGTTGGTACATTGACGGAGTCAGGCAAAAAGTTTGATTCAAGGTCAGCTTTATTATTATTTCTTTTTGTGTCTTATTGTATCTCGTTTGTGAACTGTCGTTGACAATTACTTTTTAAAAAAAAAAATATAAATCTACTGTGTCTTAATTTCTATATTCTATGTATGCATTTTATTTTTAAGCTTAAAAAGGGAGGTTAACAGACCACAGCTGTTAAGTTAGTACTGTTTTCAACGCTAATTACATTTGCATAGATTTTACAGATTAAGTTTAAGCATATCAGTAATTTAAAAGAAAATAACTCAATGTATTCAGTGATTAAAATCTATTTATTTTTTTGTTTTATTGTAAACTTAGCCTTAGATACTGCCACTACTAGTTTCCAATTTTTACTCTGTCAGTTACCTGCTATCAGTCTTGTCATTATTGAGGCACAGACTTCTTTTAATTAGCTTAGGCATGCTTATTTATTTTTAAGGTTCTTATCAATGTGGAAACAATATTGACATGGCAATTTTTGACATATAGTTTAGAAAGGAACCAGCCATTTGAGTTCCAGCTGGGTACTGGACAAGTAATCAAAGGATGGGATGAGGGACTTCTGGGAATGTGTGTTGGAGAGAAAAGGAAATTAATCATCCCGGCAAACAAGGGCTATGGAGAGAAAGGAGCAGGTAATTTGAACACTTTTATTAAATTGTTGCACTATAAATAAAAGATGTATCCTTCACTTATTTCTTTGTAACGCTTTATAAAGTGTATTGAGTACCGCTACTTTAATCACTGATTATTATAAATATAGATAAGTTAAAAGGGCAACATATAAGTAAATATTTCTTTTTTGGTGTTTTTAGTTTTTAAGAAAAATAAAAATTAATAATTTTATGTTTTGTGACTCAGGTGAACAAATTCCTCCTAATGCTAGTCTGACTTTTGAAGTTGAGCTGGTTGGTCTTAAAGATGGGACAGCACCACCGAATGTGTTCAAAGAAATTGATTTAGATGGAGATAGATTTCTTTCACAAGATGAGGTAAATGAACATTATCTGCTGAATGCAGTCTGACACTGTTTAACAATGAGGGTGCACTTCAATTTATCACATCCATAAATGGGGTCATGTTTAAATCTAAATACTGGTAATTGACATAATGGAATTGAGAAATAAACGAGCCTCTTCATTAATTTTATAACCAGTTATTTAATCACATTTTATTCCCATTATTTTTTTACATCTATTAATTTAGATATAAAAATTTTGAAATAATTCATGGCAAATATTTTAGCGCTTAACTTGTTCCTGTGTTCTTACTCATTTTAAATTTGTTGTTTGTCTTTTTTCATCTAATCGTTTTGTCAATCAATTATATTTTCAAACAAAAATTAGGCAATTGTAATGAAACCACATCCTTATGTATTTGAATGACATACATTACTGTTTTGGTATCCCAGGCCTTTCTGGACTAACTTGGATTGTGTATGATATTGGATAGAATACAACAAAACTGTATTTTTGCTAATACCTAAGTTTTACCACTTTTATATGTCCTTACAGTGGGGAAAATTGGTGCTTAAATAAAACCTATACAATATCCTGAAATGTGTTAAACCTACATTAAGCTATGGTCTAACTATACAAAATAAGATAAGGCTTTGCAACATTTCCATAAAAGAATAAAAAAATTGTGCATGTTTTCTTATTAATATTTAAAAGACATATGACCAGACTAACTAATGTCCCCCCCCCTTTCTTTAGGTTTCAGATTATTTGAAAAAACAGGCTTCTAAGGCTGGAGATCGAGTGCAAGAAAATGAAGAACAGCATAAAGAGATTATCACACAGATTTTTAACCATGAAGATAAAGACAAGGATGGACTCATTTCCCATGATGAATTTAGTGGACCCAAGCATGATGAACTTTAATGAATTGTGTTTGAAACGTTGTTAGAAAATATATAAATGTATTAACTGTTTGAGATGAGCTTCCTTTAAAAAAATAATTAATAGAATGTTGGTTTTTTTTCTGTTATTGAGGTTTGATAACCTCGTCGCTGATATTATTTTGGGTTCAAATTTGTTTCACCTTGCTTTACGTCTCTTAGGAAAAGATATTAGCCTGGTAGTGTAATCTTTATTTTTTTATATCAGATACTAGTGGTGCTCTATGTTCCATGAAAACTTGTGGATATATCACTAGAAAATATTATCACTTTAAACATTCTATCACACCAGTGACTATTAGTTTATACAACGTTGTGTGCTGTGATGACCTTTTTTTTTTTTTTAAAACATTATTTTTATATTTTATGCTTCCAGTACTTTATATTTATTCCTTTTATGAATAGTTTATAAATAATATTTTTTTTTAACATTTTAAAAGAATCTATACTAATTTTTTTTTTTCCAGGTAGAGTTCAATAGATAAAGATCTATTTTCAGAATTTTACAGTATACATTTTTTATGTGAATTTTGATCTGTTGATAACAGCATATGGTGGTTTCTCAAAGGCTGAAAGATATATTTTTTTCAAGAATCAAAAAGAAAAATACACGAGTATAAAATGTTTTTCATAAGCTTGTTTTCATAATGTAATTGTTGTTGATGTTAACGAAGCCTCAAAACCACCCTTAGCACATAATTATTCTTTTGAGTTTTTCTTAGTTCTGCCGTCATTTGCTATGCAAGTGAAGCTATACTAGTAAACAAATACTGTGTGAATCTACTTTTCACTGGCTAAAAAAATCTGAGAATGTCTGCTGTTTTAAAGCATATTAGTTAGTAACTTACATATCAATAGACATTTTAAATCAAAACGTTTTTAGTTCTCGTTAAATCAAAAACAATTTAATTCTACTTAGGAAAGAACCACTGTTTAGTTGGTGACTTTTTTTTCTTCCCTTTAATTTTTGCTCAAAATATTTTGTTCAACATTCATCTGTCCACATACGTGTATTAACTTGATAATGAAATTGAATTATAATCATGCAAACATCCGGTCACTAATTATTTGACTGTTTTTTTTGTCGTTCTTACATTTTAAAAGTAATTCTTTCAATAACTCTTGAAATGGCTTCCATTTTTTGATAATTGAAAATTATCATTTATGCAAGAATTTTTTTTACCAACTAAAATCGATAGCATATTAAACTGAGATAGCTCAGATATTTTAAATATGTTTGTTCAGAGAAAAATACTGTTTTCAAATTTAGAATTTTTTTTTATTATTCTAGCACATATAATTATTCTGTCATAAACTTAATAAAGATCTCTTTACAATTACATACATTTCGAATCAGGCATGTCATAACATTTAAGACAATATCTTTTTGTTAACTGACTTGCAGTTAGACCATATTTATTTTTTTCAGACTAAATGTTTTAGTTGTGTTCTGTGAATGTTGGTGGTTGTGGGTTTAAATATTTATGTGAGCTGGTAAATGTAGTTAATTCATGCATTCCTTCTGATCCTCAAAATATTGTATGTAATAGTTTTATTAAACTGTGGAAATACAAAATTCAGCCGACTTTCTCATCTGTACAATAGAGGTAATGATTTTTCACTTTTTCTTAATTACAATGACTGTAAGTTGCAGTACATTAAACCGTACCTAATAGCCAATAAAGACCATTTAAAAACTTAATAAAATGAAACAATACAAATCTTTTATTTCATTCAACTGGTCGATTAGTTTACAATTATTCTGTCCGGAATATAAAAAAAGAAGCCGGTGAAAACCATTCAAGCAACAAATAAAAAGAAAAATGAAAGTGAGATCTAATTAATGACAAAAAATGTCATTCAAACACATACAAACACTCAATATTCTCTCATTCTTTTTTTCATTGTCAGTGGGCTTGTCACCTCTTCTTTTTTTTTCTGCTGTGGTTCTGAGAGTACTCCCCCATCCAGTTCCCCGTGACGCCTTTTATCTTCTTCCTTCTCCATCTGCAGTTTGTGCTTTAAGTGCTCTTTAATAGTACCTGTGGCATCCTCTTTAAACAACGGATGTTGGGCAATTTTATGAAACAGTGAAATATCATCTAACCTGAGAAAATAAAAAGTAAATTATGTTCAATGGCAGTGTAATCTAAACAGACAATGTAATATAGAGTCCAAGCTTCTTAAACCCTGAAGTATTTGATGGTATGACAAGTAAATAACAGAAGTGATTATTCATAAGATAAGCCAGCAACAGCTTACATTTGTTTCTGCCTCAATTTTTCTTTTTGAATGGGCTTTGGCTTTTTAAACTGTAACCTAAAAAGATAAATATAAAAAAAAAAATGATTAAATGATATATATAATCAGGGTATACATAAAGATAAATATTTTTAACACAGAATGTTTAAAAAAAAAATATAGTTTTCTTCAGAAAAAAATAACTACACACAGATGGAACACAAAAGACCTGAACAAATATTTTGTTAAGTTTTTTTTTATCACATCATATAAATAATTTTTTCAAGTATAATGTAGCCATGTCTGATATACTCAGGCTGAAATATTATGATTTTTACAGAGATTTTAAACATTTCAGTGCATTTGAATTGTCAATTATATATTATATATATTATAGTTAGTTAATGTCATGAATAGTGCTATAACATCGTTTAGTTACCTGCTGGTGGCATCTTCTGTAGATTTCTTCATCAGAAGTTCCAGTGTGGGCAGGGCATCTTCCATAGGGGTCAAGTCACCAACAATAGGAGTCTGTTGTTTCTGTTTGCTCTCCTTTGCTTTTTTTTTTGCGGATTGCAATGCATCCATTTCTTTTTTAATAGATAAAGATTTAAAGATTTTTTTCACGTTTGGACATACAATGAGGTATTGAGGAAAAAACAAACCAATATTGGTAACCAAAAAAATTAACAATTAAATATTTTATTGAGACAGAAAAAATTTAATTATACCACATATGAAATGTAATCACTTACTAGATATCCAGACTTCATGGCGAATTTTCATTTTGTCTTTTTTTTTCAAATTTTGACCTCTAAACGTTTTGCTGGTGATAGAGCTACGAGCATCAAAATCTGGCAATTTCTGGACCATAAGCGCCAACGCAGGAATATCGACATTTTTAAACAGACTGACTTTGTTTGATATCACAGAAGGTGCCTATGAAAGATAGATGTTGAAAGGTAGCACTAGCCTCTAAGCTCTACAAATTTAAGGAATCTTTACGTCTTTATTTAAATTTTGATTAAAAAAAATATATGGAAATTCTTTAATGTCCACAACCACTTTATAAGAAAAAAAAGTTATGTTATTAATGTCACGATTTTCTTTTTCAAAGCATAGATGACTACAGTTACTTTCCTAACATTTAAGTATTAAAGAATGATGTATTATTACATTGGAAATAACATAAAGCTTTAGTAGCTTAAAAATAAAACTTCATGATACAATGAACAATAGTTTTAGACAAAAAAAAATTAACTGTTTCAAGTGTTTCAGATAAAAAATATTGACCATGTATAAAAAACCAACAACATCCTATGTAGCAGTGCTTCTCAGCCTGTGGTCCATGGAATCTTTGTGCTACATGAAGCCACTTCAAGAGTTCCAAAAAAAAAATAATTAAACATGCAGTTAATTTTCATTTCAAAATGGGTATGTTTGTGAGTAATGTTCCTGTTTCTTTAGTCTCATGACTGCAAAATGGTTTACCCAAACTGCCCTAAAACAGCGCCTAGGCAGAATAAAATTTCTTAGTTTAGTGTTCCATGTTAACCATGGCCCTAGAGTTCAAGTGGCTTTAGCCAATCCTGAATACCTTAAAATAATGGGTTAAAGTAAGTATACATGCTGTATTACAGTAAAACAAATGAACAATGTTAAATAAAAATTCAAATAAAAAAAAACAACTGGTGTAAATAGTTTAGGAAATAGTTGAATCTACCCCACACTATAATAAAGCTTACCAGTTTTTCTAGATGCGAAGTACAGACATGGAAGGGGTGTATGAGAGAGTAATGAAAAGTATGAACGAATCATCAATAATTCAGATGTCGTCCTGGGGAGTTCATGGACAACTCATGGAAAGGCCTCTCCATTCCACTCTCTGCCATGTGATTTCGTGTAAAGTCACTACATTACAGCCAGTACATTCCTTAATTTTCACAATCTGGTTTTTTCTAGGGCAGCATCTTTTACCAGCTGTATCAAGGCTAACCTACATTATAGCATTGCTCAGGGTATTGTGGCGTGAGACTTGTCCGAACCAAGGTAACTTTCACCTTTTTACTGTACCCAAGAGTGATTCCTGAGTGGTGACCAGGATGCTAATCATTTCTTTGACATTGTTCTTGTGCTCTGTGTATGAGAATCGTAGCAGTTTCTTAGAGACCTGATCTCAAATGCCTGTATCCTTCTGTCTGTCTCTGTACATAGTGTCCCAAGATTTGCTACTGTGTAGCAGGATGGGAATTACCAATGATCTGCGCATGGTGCCAAAGCTAATGGCCTTACTTTCCCATATCCTATCTGGCAGCCATAGCTGTTGTGATTCTAGTGCTTATCTCAGACATGTAGGGACCATCCTTGGAGCACTGAGCAAAAGTACCTGAAGGCTTTCCACTTGTTCCAGCCTTTTTCTGTTCATGATTATTTCTGCCTTGCTTCTGATTGTGGAGCTGATCATAACTTTGCTTTTCTTAATGATAGTCTATGCTGTAGGTACTGTTTACAAGTTAGGTTGTAAGATCTTGGATAGTTAACATGTACATTTGACTGGAAGGACCTGTCCATTTTGTTACTTATGAGCATGGTGGGGATAAAAGAAGGTCACAGCAAAACCTGTCCAATTAGTGGTTTATGGAATAAAAAAAAAACAGATTTGTTAACATGCACATTTTTTTCTGTCTTACATAGGCGGTGCAGACGGTTTCATGCAGGTGCTGAAGTTTTGCTTAGGATGTTAGCTAGTTGTGTTCTACCACTAATCCCAGAAGGCATTCAAAACATTCATGCCTGTGGCCTTTGTCAAAATAAGAAATAATGATTAGACAAGCAGGCTGTTGATACATGCAGAATATTAAAGCAGGACAATCAGTGGAAAATACTGACAAACATGGAAACAAAAAACTAGTACAGACAAGAAGGTTAAAAATACAAACTGTCTGTACAAAGTATGGATAGATAGTAAACCTACACAAAATATAAAGTTACCTTTTTAACAAGCTTTGTAGATGATTCATCTTCATCCAACATTTCTTGATCGACAGCTTTCTGCTGAACATCTTTCTCTTTGGACTTAGCTTTCACTGATGCAGCATGAAACTTCTGTCTCAACCTTTTCACTTTTCCCATTATTGCTTAAATAAAACCAGAAGGTGTTGCTAATAAGACGTTACGTTGGAATTAATTTACACAAACGTTCATTTTAATAAACAAAAATTAAGGATACCAAAGTCTTCAACTTAAGTCTAACCTACAGCAAGGCGTCAGGAGTCGCTAGATTTCATGTTAGGACGAAATTGAAATTTAACAATAGAAAATAATTACCTTTATTCTGTGCAATAATATTATGGCTTATTCAGTTAAGACAAAGCAAAGTAATTTCAACTCGGGGCATGAAAGCAGTAAATAAATATAGTAGATTTGTGCAGACCGGCCTGTAAAATTTCTAATGCTGTGTTTACAACTCGTGAGGTCTGAAAAGGTAGATTACTTTGAGCTGAAATTTCTTTCTTAACCCCCCCCCTTCCTTTTGGAAGAGAGAGAACAAAAAAAGGGGTGGGGAGGGGGATAAATTTTGCTCGATTATATTGCTCTTTTTTTGTTTCGAAGGGGAAGAACTGTTTGTATCAAAAAGTAACTCTCGAATGCCACGTCGAGGCCATTTTGCTTTGTTGTTTTTCGTAAATTAAAAACAAACATTTGATTGCATTAGGGTTTTAGCTTATTTTAGTGAATAATGGGAGGAGCGGCAAGTACTGAAATACCAGGTGGAGGCACTGAGGGTTATCATGTACTGCGGGTGAGCTGATTTTGACTGCCAGTAACTGTTAGATCTTGCAATCTTGGACTTAGTAACGATTTCTGCAAAATGTTTGTTGGTCGTTAGGTCGTCTGTTGATGTTGTTATAGTTGTCATTTTTTCCACGTTGACTTAAATGTTAGATTTCATTGCTGTTTTTTAAACGAATAGTTTATATCTGGAAACTTGAACTCGGCTTGATGCCTTTTTAAGCTTTTAATTACACATACATATCTTGCTGACAATGACTGAGTCCTAAGTCAGGCTGAGTGACAGACTGACAGTACTGACAGATCTGAGATCACAGATAAGATTAATGTAAACTATTTTGAATTTTTACATAACTTTTGATGCATTAAAAAAAAGTTTTTTTTAAATACTAAGTCTTGAACAAACTCATACTCTATCAATATTAGCCCATGCATTTCCATCATTTAGTTCTGATAAATGCCATTTCCGATAAGAATTATGTTTTTAATTAGGTACTTTGATAAAATTTTCAAAATGTATATAATATTTCAAATCATACATAGATCAATAGAGCTCTAAAAATGCTTTAAAATGATACCTTGTTTAAGTATGTATGTCTTTTGGTTATTAAGATAATCATTTTTTAATGCCGAAAAACAGGGTTTTTTTTACTATAGAAAAACTGAAGAAAATTGTGGCCCGAATTTTGAGATTGGGCAACTAAAACTAACATAACTTTTGAACCGTTTAAAATAGGATCCTCAAATTTTCACCACTGATAAATCATCCTATTTACTTTTAAAATAAGGTCAATGGAACATATTTAAATGATATTAGTCTATGCACTTAAACAAAAACAAATACAAGTGCTATATAATTTTAGAAATGAAAAATACTTGAAAGCAGCAAAAACTAAATAAAAATGTTACAAGCCTCCAATTTTCACCAAACATAAGTGGCTGCATGCATTTCATATTGCAATGAAAAACAACTAAAATAATATTGATGTAAAATTTAATATAAAATGATTAGCAAAGAAAACACTATTATAATGCGATGTGATGAAAATGCTAAATTCACAAAGAGACATGCATGATTAAGTGCAAAAATTATTTATTTCATTGTTGAATAATAAAGCAAATTTTAAGAAATAATTAAGATTACTGTATGCATTATTACAAACCATAAATAGTCAATTTAAATAATGTATGTAATATACATAAAAAGTGAAATTTTTTCACCAAAATAAATCATGTGTTTTAAATAAAAATGTTTTCATTATTAAAACATTGTGAATAAACAACTTCACACATGTAATAAGAAAAGATAAGTGAATGAGCCAAATTTCTAAAGTTAATTTTACATCATTTAAGCTATCCTGATTTTTTAAATTTTACATCTTTTAAGCTATCCTGATTTTTCACCTTGGAGATGCTTTCTCTCTCTAACGTTGTTCTTAATGCAGTACCTTTTTGAATTGAAAACTTTATAATGGTATCTTGATCTCCTGCGAGCTTTGTGTTTAAACACTGTTTTATTTACTTTGTATTTCGCCTTTCTATCCAGAAAAAAAATGCTGGCATTGGGAGCTTTGCGCTTGAGAGTAAATAATCCACTAAGTACGTTCAACCCAAATGTTGTGGGCAGGAGCACTTGCTGCTTCGACCTTTATTTCCTCTGTAGGATGTGCAAGATCGCCAATGAGATAGTGAGACATATGTCTATTTAACACTTTTGATGTGGCAGTGGCCACAGGATTTATAACTGAATTGGACTGGACAATCTGTTTTGTCAACTATCATTAATGTAGACAACATACCTTCTAAAATAAGAGGATGTCCAAAAGCATTAAGTGTGGTACTGATAAATATTCTGGCTCAACAGCATTGACAGTCAGAACAAGTCCTAGCACCTGAATTTGAGCCATCAATCTGTCATTCTTTAGGTCTTCCAGTGTTACACTTCTCAGAGTGTTGTTGCAGTACTTTTCTAGGCACTGAATGATCCACTGCTTGTGTCTGTATACTACTCCAAATGAGTGAAACAGTATATGAATCCTGTAGCCACCATACCTAATGAAAGTACATTTTTCTTTTAAGAAGGACTTGAAGCTCAATGGTCACCCTCAGTTTTGTATCTGAAAATTTAAATAAATTATACCTTGAATAGCATAAACGTATGTCAAATTTTTTCGCAATTTACATTTGAGTGGCTAATAGTAAAATACTTACGTCAACTATGAGTGGGGGTAAAGAAGATTAGCTGCTTGACAATCTGATCCATTATGTCTTGCTGGTGATTGAGTTTGTTTTGAATTCTTTTCTCACTTCACTGGCTATTCCATCTAGATTCTAGCAGATGACAATGTAGCTCAAGTAGCGCAATTCCAATTTTAAAGTATTAATATTTATATAGTAATTTTCCTGAAAATAAAAAAAAAGAAGTTAATGTTTAAGAAAGTTTATTCAGTAAATATTTAACTTAAGTAAATAATCACTACTGTTATAAATCTTTAATGAATAGAATACAAATTGCACTGTAGCTATATTATATTAATGTACTAGACACACAATATATTTCTACTGGATACTTTTTAGATAAAATATTAATGTTTTTATATTCAGAGCATATACAAGACTAAAAAAAACTTAACTTTGTTAAAGGATGGCAGTTAAAAAATATTGATTTTGAAGGATTGCTATGTATGTATTTAATGTTAAGATTAGCGCTGCCCGCGGTTGCCGTTATCGATAATAGGTAACTTTTATCGGCAAATAAGCGACACGTCAAGAACACGTTTTTTTAATTTTTTGAGCAGTCAATCAACATAAAAATGATTAAATAAGATATTTAGAATATATTAACAGTTGATCGATCAATAAAAACATTGGGTCGCGACCTAATTAAAAAATAAAAGCAAAATTTATCTTACCTTATTTTGAAATGTTGATTCCTCAAAACGAAGATGGCGTAGTTAACAAAAAAATTCACACAGATTAACTTAAGGATAAGTTCTTTTAAAATTATGGCAAAGTAAAAATAAAATAATGAGTAAATTAAAGCGTTTCAGAAAATCACAGAACCACTGGTTCTAACTGTTGCCAAACATGGCTTATGTAGCATACGGAGATTTTCAAGGCTAGTTCCGGGTCGTTTGGGCACGGATATCATAGTACCTATTTTAATATTTTTATGTTTTGTTATGTTGCTGGCTTGACCCCTGACACTGTTTCATTGACTTTTTTTATATTCCAGTGTTAAAAATGTCAAGGATTTAGAATCCTGGATATTTTATCCCTAGGGCATAGAAGATTTTATTCTAAAAAAATCTGACTTGTGTGTATTGAATTAATAAGCGACTTGACTATGTTTACCTGCACTTTTAAAAGATATTTTTCATGTCTCACTTTCAATCACATAAGTACATTGCAGATAATACATTTAATTAACTTCAGTACTCCATGATATTGTAAAAAAAAAACTAGAGTAATTTTAGTTTTAGAATGCGTTTGAAAATTTTGGCTGGTGTTTTTATTGTTTTTTAATGTGGTTAATAATATGTAAAAAGAAATATGTTTGAAAATGGCAGGTACAAGAAGGATCTCCCGGACACAAGGCTGGTCTTGAGGCATTTTTTGATTTTATAGTTGCAATTGGAAACACTCGCTTGGTAAATATCAAATTATTGCTCTAAAGTGGGACCCTTTTAATAATTTTAAAACAAATTTTAAAAAAAATTGTAAAAGAATAAAACTTATGGTGCTAAGTCTCAATTTTTCCCACTTTTATGAATCAAATCTGTTTATTCACAGAATCAGGATAATGATACTTTAAAAGAACTTTTAAGAAACAATGTTGAACGTCCACTGAAGGTTACAGTTTACAGCAGTAAGACACAAAGTGTAAGAGAGGTCAACCTAGTGCCCTCACATAATTGGGGTGGCCAGGGTCTTTTGGGTGTCAGCATCCGATTTTGTTCATTTGAAGGTGCAAATGAAAATGTTTGGCATATACTAGTAGGTATTACTTTTAGCTGTTCTATTAATTGTATAAACCTCATAATTTAAAAGTAGTGTATCCCCAGAATATAATATTAGTGTGAAAGTTAATTGTAAACAAATCTTTTCACTATTTTAATATTTAAAAGAATATTTTATATTCATAACTATTGAAAATTAAAAGAAATTCAAGGATTGAACGGATAAAAAAACATACTTTTTTTTTTTACAAACAATCCCTAAGAATAGACATAATATAACTACCTTTCTGTGTTCATTTTTACTTAATATTATCAGAGGCTCTGAAGTCAAGCATTACTAGGGATATCATTTTCAATATGTGAATGTTCTTACTGTTATTCTGCAGGAAGTGCAGCCGAATTCACCAGCTGCTTTGGCAGGGCTACGATCAGACACAGACTTTGTGATAGGTGCAGACTCAGTTTTACATGAGGTTTGTAGCTGTTCCTGTATCTTTTCAACCTTCTCATTTTGACAGCAATCACTAAATGGCCCAAACTACAGATGCAGATTTTTGGAAACATTTCACTTCAGTGATAAATTTCTATGCCTATTTCTAAAGGAATCGCAAAAAAACCTGTAATTTATTGTTGATAAATAATTTCTACACATAATCATGTTAGATTTTTCATCCGCTACACAAAATCTTGTTAGATTTTTCATTTGTTTCTAGACTTTGCTTTTTCATTTCTTACTTTGAGGGCTAGGGGTGGAAATGATACATTTTTGTCAGATCAACAAGTTTTCCAAAAAGAATGTTTTTGATATAATCGAGAGCTTGAAAATGAAAGAATATCCTAAGTAATTATTTAATTTATGGGTATTGTAACTTTATTTTTGTACGTGTTTGTTTTCACAGTCAGAAGATCTATTTACATTGATTGAGTCTCATGAAGGGAAAGCCTTGAAGCTGTATGTCTACAACACTGAAACTGATGCTTGCAGGGAAGTGACCATCACACCAAATGGAGCGTGGGGAGGAAAAGGAAGGTTCGAAAAATTGTTATAAAAGTTTAGCAAATGCTCGTTTACTTTGGTTTTAAATGCTGCATTCATTTTAGTTACTAGTTTCATTAGCCATATTCTCAATTATATTTTGATACAATATTTGCAAATTATTTTTCCTTTTTTTTTTGTAGCTTGGGTTGCAACATTGGTTATGGGTATCTGCACAGAATTCCCAAAAGACAGTTTCCTTCCAACCAATCTAAAACTGTGACGAATGTGGTGACTCCAACAGCTCCTCCACCATCTCCACCACGGGATGGCTTTTCTGAGGCTAGTGTTGTGACTATTTGATTGTGCTGTATCATTTTAATGGATTCGTAGAAATCGTTTTCTTTACAGGATTTATAAATGTCAACAATTTGAAGTTTAAAAAAAAACATAATAAAAAATTGCTATGATCTGAAAAATATCAGTCTAAAGTAATTTTATCAAATGTCTGTTTTGTTTTGTTTTCTTTGAATCTCTTTTAATATTCTTTTGGTTCAATCGGCATGCAGATCTGGTGATAGCCCGAATTTCCCAATTATTTTTCTAGTTTTCATTTTGTGTTGAATGGGAGCCAACAACTCTTTTATTTTTATATTTGCCAGAATAGATTCAGTAATTTCAGGTGAATTTAATCAGTGTAATGTCTGATATTTATTCTCTGGTTCTGTGTGCCCATACGTGGGTTAATGAAGACTGAAACTACACAAGTTTTTCCTGCTTTGCAGTTTGCTATGGTCTTTGCGTTCAAAATGTTTAGGCTGGGCCACATGTTATAACTATATTTTTTTCTCTTATTGTTATCGAAATTCTTCTAGTTTATAAAAATTAATCTTCTCCGTGTGTTTTTCACGACCAATAAAAAAACTTTTTTATACTTTTAATTTTTTTTTTTCTTCTTTGTTCAATAACTGTTTAGGTTTTCTTCTTAAAAAATTCAATAAGCTCAAATCAATATTAATCCAAAAAAGAAGTTTCTACTTTGAGAACTGTATAACAAACTTGGCTTGGTTTTTTATGAAATGTCTGCCCAACTTTTTTTTTTCTTCAAGATTCACCTTTGTTTATCATAATAATTCTTGATTTACTATCAACCCCTTTTCATTAAATCCATTGTAGACAGCTTTGTATGGAGACAGTTTTTGTTAGCAATTTTATTATATTTAGGTGTTAGTATTAAAAGTTAGCTTTATCCATTTATAGGTGCCTTTGACTGGATCACCTCACCAGCCAAATATCAACTCTGGATTGGCTCAGCTTTCACTTAACACAGGTATTTCTTCAGTTCAGATCTTTTATAGTATTTTCAATGGGAACTAGACCAAGAATTTTTTGTTTGTTTCTAAATACTAATGGCAGGGGTATAGTTTTACCCCAAGATGCCAATATTATTTTTCACACCTGTGGATTACTGTATCATCTTTTATCTTAAAGGTGCCCCAACCATCCCAGTCATTCCTCAACACTTTAACCTGCCATCACCGCTACCTAGTATTCCTTCAGGTAATTGACACTTAATCATTATTACCTGATTTATTTAACTAATTAGTAGAATCTTGACTTTACAGTTTGCAACTATCTGGCTTTCTAGTTTAAAAAAAAAATATTAAATAAAGATGAAGTGAGGAATTTGGAGTTTAAAAAAAAATTATTGGTTTGGGTGGGGAATGAGTATTTCTAGAGCTTCGGCTTAAGCTGTATCTCACATGCCCTTCTGCCACAGCTGGGTGGATCGTCAAGAGTTGGCCGTATTAATTATTTCATTTTGTTTGATAGAGACAAAATTTTATTTGTTTGAACTCAGAGTTGAGCTGATGTTTCTGCCAATACTGGACACATTTAATATAAGAAGTTAATTTTTATTAATGTTTACTTTTTTTTTCCAAATTGTTTTTTAGGCTTGCCACACCCAGTTGGTATACCAAATTTAACAAACTTACCTGGGTTGACCAATCCTATATCACTAACAGGTATACTGCCAGCAGCCTCAGCAGGCCCTCTGCCTTCAGGTGTGTTAAATTTTCTTTTTAAAACTTTGGTTCCGAGAAAATTTAGCTCAGAGAAATCAATAGTATTTACTATAGTTGAAAATCTTTCTATTCTAATATTTTTATTCTGTGATGTAAACTTTTTAATGGTTTCACCTTCTCTGAGCTAATGGGTTTGCATGTCCTCTAATCTAGTAGCTCAATTTTTGGACCTGTTCTGATAAAGTGGGATGGCTTAAATTTCTATATTACAATATACGATTTTAACAATTTTGAGTCCATGAATTATTATCTTATAGAATTATGAATCGTATTACTGTTTATTAATGTTTTTAAAGTGGGTAAAAATCCCCCCTTGGATAAGCATGTTAAATTAAATAAAATACAGCACCAGTGCATTAGTGCGCAGAAGTGTGAAGCTTTTTTTTAGTCTTAAACTGACAAGCTTAATGAGGCTAATGTATGCAAACACAATAGCAAGCCTAATTCTTTCTAAACTAAAATGTATAAATTAAAAAAAAAAAATAAGTGAAAAAATAATTTATTATATACAAATATTTTTATAAATTATAATTCCTAAAATATTAAATGTGTGGGATTGCAATGTACGGAACCAAATGTCTTTACGTTAGTTGATAACTGGGAATAAAAGAATAAATAACCTATACCTGATTAGATGGGCACTTTGGCTTCTGTCTTTCAGGTAAATATAAATAAAGGGTTATTGTCTGCATAGGAACATGATTATTATTTCATTGTTATCTGGGCTTTAATACATGTGAGGAGGAGTTAAATTATTTAATACATGTACTACTCTTCTATGGTGTAACTGCTTGTTTGAACATTTAATTAATCTGAATTTAATTAGTTGTAATTATAATTTTTAGTTGAGGAAAGTTTTACATCATAGCTATAATAAATGCATTCCTTTCTGGTTTTTATATCTTTAGGTCTGTCACAGTTTCCAAGTTCCTTGCCTGCGCCAGCCCCACTGCCTAATTTTGCCCTGCCCACCACTCTTGTAGGTTTTGACCCAGCTCATGTTGTGTTACCTGGGATCAACTCGGTTACACCAGCCGTGCCGTCAGTTCCTAAAAATGTTCCATCAACAGCTGGGGACAGTGGCCATGGTGACCACCACAGTCACGCTCATAACGACCATGGGCACGATCATTCCCACGATGACCACGGACACGGACACTCTCATGACCACGGACATTCTCACGACCATGGGCATGGTCATTCTCATGATCATGGGCACTCCCATGACTACAGTGGCCACGGGCACTCCCATTCTGCTGAGCATCACCATTCAGCCGTTCCTAATGGTGTACCTGAATCGCAAAACAATTCTACATCTTAGTCTTATTAATGTTCCTTAAAGTGCTTTTTTTTTCCTAATCATTTCTTTGAACTATTTAATTAACTAATTCTGAGTTCACACATAAGACCAAGGTATTATTTTTATTATGTGTACTTGTTTATTTTGTTTTTATTTAAAAAAAAAATTTTTTCCATCATACACATATTGGTTGCTAAGAAATTTTTATATTTATTTGAATGTGTTGACAAGAAAATTGTTCAAGAAACGTAACCTGATAGATTATACAACAACTGTATCATCAATTTGTCAATTGATATTGCTTAGTAGCTGAAATATGTATAAGTTCTAATCAGTTCACATTACAGATAAGTCACTCTAATATCATGTATATCATCATATTTACACTAAAGATGTTTATCTTAGCTGTCTTCACTTCCCAAAGGTAAAGGGAGGTAATAAACATTAACCTGTCACAGCTGAGGCTTATCATTACCAGATGTAAACAATTAGTTATGCTCATCAGAAATATCTATAAAAATTAGTTATGCTCATTAGAATAATCTATAAAAATTAGTTATGCTCATTAGAATAATCTATAAAAATTAGTTATGCTCATTAGAGTTTATCATTATAGCTTGTATGTGCAGTTCAGGTTTCATTTTTTAATTTGATGCCCAGTCGGATTGTACTTTTGTTTATCAAACTCAATCACAGGGTTGGTTGCTTTTTCAAAATACTGTAGCTAGGGCCAGCTGAACAAAAAAAAATTTGTTAATGATATGTATGGGACAGAACCACCAAATGGGTAGAACTTTTTTTTTTACCCTGACTAAGGCTAATGGTTAGCTTTGTGCAGTGACTTCAAGATTGTCCATTGGTCAGATTACATTAGGCATTACAGTTGACTCTTAATAGTAAAATTTGTTTGTATAATAAAATTAGTTTCATAGTTTTTTTTTATTGATGCATTTTACAGTTGAAGGATTATTTATGCGGTGTCTGTAAATGAACTTCAAAATCATCCATATAAAAATGTTAGTTTCAGCTCACATTGTCATTATTACATAATCCGTTAAATATTTTAAACTGTTCGAAACTGTAATTGATGATTGCATATGATTGTTTATTAAATAACGACTTTTCTTAATCAAGACTGGTTAAGTTTGTAACTTTAAGTTATCTGTATTACCTAAATAAGTTTTTTATAAATTTTCCTGAGAGCTTAAATACTGAAGTTAATTTCTGACATGCGTAAATGTGATACTTTAATGATTTTTGGCCATTTTGCTGTAACTAATGCAGTAAAGTTAAATATTTAATATGTTTTTTTGGTATTGTCAGCTGTTAGTGAATATGAATTTAATATTCCTTTATATATATATATATAAATATTATAATTTTTTATACAGCTCATTATAGTGGCTCATGGTTTGGTGAAAGTGAGTGCAAATGACAGCGTTTAAAATGTCATGGGGATCATCTTTTTTTTATTTTAAACCTTAAAAGTTCAGTCTGCATTTTACTTGCAAAAGTTTCACCCATTAAAAAAATGTAACAAGTTATTTATTTTTTAAGATCTGCATTAGTTGTGGCATAACTGTTTTACTTGGTTTTGTCAACATTCTATCTGCCACTATCGAAGTCCTTAGCAATTTTTTTGTTTACATCGTTTTCGGTACAAATAATCTAGAAGTGTCATTTGCAGTTTCAGTGCAGTGGCCACATATATTTTCACTTTGTATCATTTATCTGCTTGTGTAATTTTGGTCTTAAAGCTTTTATATTAGCCCTTACTTTAAAATGTAAATATTCTATAACTTTAAATTTGATGTTTCTCTAATTGTAAAAATTTTTTTTTTTTCAAACGGGATGAGGGGGCAGATGGATGCAATGAGATTTTGACAGCTAAATATATCGAAAGCAAATATTTTAATGGCACCGTTACGCCATGTGATAACTGTATGAGGTGGAGAATGTTAAGATTTATCTGTTGTTTTTATTTTTCTCCTCCCCTTTTATTGCAACTCTTTAAGCGTGTACTAAAACTGCTGTTGATTCACAATCTATGTTTGATTCACAATCTTTGTTCTTTCTGCCAGGGTTTTCCCTGGCCGATTTCTTATGTGAATGTTTATTATTTTCCTTTTCCAGTTAAAATTTTATTGTTTATTCAAAAATTTGGATAATGTTATTTAAATTTAAAGTTTTTTTTTTTTTTTTTAAATTGATGTTATGCTTAAAAAAATGCAAATGGTGAGAATGTTGTGAGGAGATGAAAAAGGAAAAAAAAAAAAAATTTGAAATTGTGGTATTGATGTTATTAGAGGGTCATATTGTGTTGACATGGATTTGGCATGCCTGGCCTATATTGCCAATGATGACACATAACATGACTGCTGCGATAGTACCGTGCCACATTGATGCTGTAGTTGACTGACATTACTGAACTGTCACTGATTTGACATGAGATGATGAGAGAAAGGGGTACATGGGATTTCAGTTGTAGATTTATGGGAAGAAATAAAATACTTTTAAAACACAGCTCTTTTTTTTTTCTTTGTATCATGCTAAGTACCCTGAGCAATATTATTGAGAGTTTTCCTAACAGCGGATAATTAATATTTATAACTGTACGGACATACACATCGAAATATCATGATCCCCTGTTTTGTAATACAATAAAATATTTTTTGGTACCCAAAAGTACGAAAATAAAAATTTATTTCATTTTACTTCATGAAATGATTTATGGTTAATTGTAATGGGCTCATTTTCAAACTAAGATAACCTTTTTTCCAGAGGGGGGGGGGGTGCTTATCTGTTAAAAATTGTGAAGAAATTACCACGTGTAAAATCTTTAAAACAAAAATAATGTTTTTAAGTAAATATGTACAAATATTTTTATTTAAAGGTATACATAAAGCATAATGATCTCTTATAATATCACAAGGTTTACAGTCAAATTTACCAAATGGAAACGATTTTTTGCAAAGCAAATAAATACATGTATTCACAAATCAGTTTAGGCAAATCCACATGAGCTATGTATGATGCATTTTAAGCCAGAATAGCCTCACCCACATCTTGTGTAAGGCTAGAATGACTTAAAACACTTCTTGCATAAATATATATATGAAGTATTTGGCGTTGTACTAGCAACACAACAGCTCATTATGCCATGGCTAGAGAAACGTTTCACCCAGGGCAGCAAGGACTAAGGGAACTTTATTTACTTTAATCATATGAAACTTTTAGAACCATTGCAGCATAACTCATAAAGTGGGTTAGGCTAGTCTAACTTGAAAACGCTTCATATATCTACACTTCATGTACAAAAGATATTCTGGCATCCCACCTTTTATGTCAGGAAGTCCCTCACTGACACATAAGCACCCTTAAATTTGAGGAAAATTTCGAAATAATGTACACCTACATGACAAAAATTTCGAACGATAAAAAACATGTTATCCTCACCAACATTATACTCGTTACAATTATCACATGAACAAAAAAAAAAAACCCCTATAACTTCAGGTTTGGTATAGAGCACAAGGCTGCCGATATAAAGGGGGTTATGGTTCAAGTCCTAACTGCTGTTATGTTTCTGTAGTGTGACGTAGGATAACTACCTGACAAGGGAAGGCAAATGGTCTGCCCCCTTCCCCAAGCATGGGATAACTAGTAACAAAAAAATTAGTCAACTCGCCAGATGAATGAAGAACAAAAGGTGATTACTGGCGCTTTGGTTGGCAGCCCAATCAGAGTGGGAAATGTTACTGTTACATCCAAAAGAGGCACCATTTAGTTTCTCTGCCATGGCCAGTGCAGGCATGGCTATGACCAGGAGGTAGAAAGGCCACTATTTCATTGGTGGTTATATAGGATCAAGATCAGGGATAGGATAATATAATAGGATAAACAAGAAACTTGCACACGGGTTTTAATCGGGCATTATCCTCAAAGTCTGAATTAATCTTGAGATTTCATGCTCTGCATATTTTTTGTCCATCAGTTGATCTCCTTTGAAGACTTTTGATTTTTAAATCAATTTTGAAATTTTTGAAGCAACTTTGAAAACCCAAGGGTTGTGTCATCAGCTTTGTCAACTGCTGTGCCGACAGAGTCAGGGGGCACTGCTGTTTTCTCTTTTTCACCTTCGTCGTCTATATCAATAACTACCTCGTCCACATCAAGGTCTAATTTTCCGTTAGTAATTGCTAGAATCGTGAAAGGCCTGCTTGGCACCACCGGGATGATGTCCTGAATTTTCTCTGGCTGGATTGTTACCAGATTTCTGTTAAAGTTTGGGTAATCGCTGATTTGTCGTGGTTTCCTTTCCTGGCTTTTAATAAACTTGAGATAGTCTTGATAACTCTGAGACATCTCATCGTCATCGCTGGAAACTGGAACGAGGCTGGGTCGATCTCTTCGATGATAGCCATATTTATTATAAAAATCTGAGGAGGCCTCGAGCCTATGAAAGGGAAGTTCACTTTCAGATTCTGAGTTATCTCCCTGATGATCAGCTTCTATATTTATTACTGTATGTGGATTATTATTGGAGTTGCTCTCTGTGCTGTCTAAGTTGAGCACTGGATCATCAACACTATGTTTCTTATTCTTTTTCTTAGCTCTTGGCGGCACCTTAAACGATTCTGTATCTTTTCTCTGAGATGTTCCGGATGACTTATCCTCTAATATCTGATCACTTTCAATGGCATCCTCATAATTTTCTGGGACATTTTCATCAACTTTTTGTATCAAACTATCATTATCTTCCATGGCATCTGCCTCCTTCTCTGTGCCATTTTCATCACTGTCTGTGACATCATGCTTACTATTATTATTTTGAAAGCTATCATTCTCTGAGCCGTCTTCATCCATTTCTGAAGTATCACTGTTTGTAGCGTCATTGTCATTAACTTCACTTTCTGTTGGATTCTCTCCATTTTCTAAATCATCTTCTACATTGTTGCTATCATCTTGCTCAATGACAAGGTCTTCTTTCTCCCCAATCTTTCTTTGGGTTTTGAAAGCTTCATGATTTTTTTGGGTCTTTGTGGTATGGAGATGATGGTCTGAATTAGTGACATTCTCCTCTTTTGAAGATCTTTTTTGTCTCATGGCTTTATTCAGACTTTGAGTCTTCACTAAATTTGAATGATCTTTCTTGTTATCTTGGCTGCTTGCAGGAATGAGATCTTTTGATTTTTTGACATTTGTTTTTGGTCTGATTCTTTCATTCAGATTGGTATCAGTTTCTTTAAACGCATTCTGTTCGTCACCTGTTTCCTCTACATCTTCATTTTCTGAATCCCCTTGAACAGAATCTGTCTCACTTTTTTCACTCTCATCATCTTCCTTAATGTGTTTATGTAACATTTTCTTTAAGTTCTCTTTATTTTCATCTCTAGCTTCGGGAGTCATACCGTCATCGTCGTCTTCGCCACTGTCATCCATTGCAGAATCAGAATTTTCATCTCCGCTGTTGTCAAGTGCAGCTACGCTAGGTGAAGTTTCATCATCACCCAACTCTTTATCCTGATGGGCAGTTTGGCCGTCTTGACTCTTTCTTATCTCATTTTCATTTGACAAAGAGTGAACATTACTTCTGCTTTGAGATTTGATACTTCGTGAATTATCCTTGTTTTTACTTTGGACATTTTCGACGAGTAGAGATTTTGTCATCGGCTTTTTACGAGGAATTTTGCCCCGGCTGAGTCTTTTCAGCCTGGGAAGTGTTTTGATATTTTTAAACTCATCTTCAAATACTGTATCATCAGTGACCTCTTTAGATTGAAATTTTGGTGTGCCTATTGGTGATTTGTGCTTATTCTTATTGCCATCATTTGCTTCAATTTTATCCAGACTTTCATTAGGAAAGATTTCTTTTGATTGGATTCCAGGAGTAGTTTGAACGTCATGATGCTGTAGAATGCTTTTCCCACCAACTTTTTTAATCCTTGCCAGAAGTTTTGATTTGGCAGCTCCATCTTGAGTTTTCTCTTCTGGTAAGTGGTCATCTGGTAAGTGGTCATCTGGTAAGTGGGGTTGTGTTTTCATTTCTGCAGCTCCAGATGATTGAGAAAGAGGCTTGGAAATTTCATTCTTTTTCAAAGCTTTGCTTCCATTATTACCTTTACTTTGAGTTTTGAGAGGCTGAGATTCAGCAGAATCATCTTCATGTACAACTTCAGGTGTTGTATCATGAAAATCGAAGCCCGTCCCTTCCTCGTCTGTGTCACTGCTGGCGCCATCATAGCTTTGATCTCTGATTGTTAGTGGCTGCTCGTTGATCATTCTTCGTTAATGCGTTTTCGTTTCCACACGTCTTTTTTAGCATCAAGAACTTCACTATCTTCCGTCTCTTTAGGGTTGCTTTCATCATTGTCTTCAGTTTCATCTGGAGCCTTGTCAGTTTCATCTACACTTCCTACTTCACCCTCCTCAGTCTCATTGAGAGCCTGATCGTTATTATCTCCATTGCCTTCATCTTCATCATCATCAGTCTTAGGATTTTCATTTTCCCCAACAAGCTCACTTTCTTTGTCCTCAGCGCTATCTTTGTGCAGAGTAAATTCAATATCGTTATCAGTTTCGGTAACTTTACCCATAGTCTTTTTTGAAGCACCTGTTAGAAATGTGCGCATTAACTTTCTTTTGGATGGCAGGCTCTTGGATTTTTCTTTTACATCACCATCGTCAGTTATGGCTTCAGTAGAAGGTATTTCCCTAGCCTTTGATTCTCGAGCTGAAATGAAATGACTTTTCTTAGTGTCAAAATTATTCCTCTTGCTTTTCTCAATTACAGCTATTGTCTCCCTTTGTTTGGGTGCAATATCCTTTAGTTCTTGTGTTTCGTCTGATTGATCAGTGGCCTGATCCAGATAAACATCTGTGGGATGCTTTGGCATTTCACTGAAGTCTTGAACCATAATCTCGGGAACTGGTCCGGTGATGGAGCCAGAAGATAAAACCCTGGACAAAGGAGGTTTGGACTTGGCTGTTGGGCTCTGTGTTGCACCATTACCAGTGGCGCTGGCCGTTACATTGATTTCAGCTTTTGTTTCGGTTGCCGACTTGGACTTGGTTTTTGGACCCCGACCTTTTGAACTGGTGGTCTGTGATGGGGGATTATGGGAAGAATTTTCTTTGAGCTTTGATTTACTAAGTCTGATAAATGGAAGACGCAGGCCCCTGTGCTTTTTAACTTTTTGTTCCCGGCCAGAGTGCACTTCAATAACTGAACCATGATTATCGTTGACTCTGTCTGCAGCAGAGACATCGTCAGCTTCAGCAGCATCATCACCACCCTCATCAGCGACAACTTCAACAGCATCATTGTCCTGTACAGTCACATCACCAGTGTCATCATTCAATTCTTCCAGTACATCTGTTTCAGTGTTGTTCTCATCGTTCCCTTCATCATCATCATCTTCTTCTTCTTCATCACTTTCTTCACTGAAAGGGGACAAGTAGCCACTTTCGTCAACATAAGACGATACGCTCAACCGCCTTCTTTTTTCTGGCATTTTTTGACTGACTAAAGACTTTTTAGACAATGCCTCGGCGCCAATGGATTTTCTTGTTTTGTCTGTTATTGGTACTGAATCCTCTATAGATGCTACTGTGTTTCTGGAACCAGACTTCTGTAAAATAGACATTACATTTTTAGCACGTTGGCTCTGTGCAGGGTGTTTACTGGGACCAATGACTTCATGTTGCTTCGACTGTTTTGTTTTGGGATGGCCCCAGAAGCGATTCTGTGACTGTTTTCGTCTTTCTGCTGGATGGGTGTTCCCTTCCCCTTGTGGGTCACTGTCTTCCACTGTGTCGTCTTCTTGTCTGCTGGACGGTGCCCTGCTGTTGCCATGACGGGGGGAAGCCATTGCTCTCTTGAATTTATGCAGAGGTTTAGCTGTTGAGTTCGACCTGATTTCAGTCATGGCTGTATCAACTTCACTTGGGTCTTCAATGATGTCATCATCAGTTGCAGCAATGGTATGTTGAGCTCGATTCCTGGCATACTCTAAAAGTGCACTTTGAAAAGCCGACTGAGCAGCAATTTTTTTTCTGAAATGACAGTAATGAAGATAATAAGCTGTATTAAGTTGTAATTTGAAAAAGAACAACAACACAAAAACCCATCTTAGTAATTTAAGATGTGATGATGCCAGAATATTGTTACCCATTCTGATACAGTTAATGGGTCTTCTCTTAACTACACATTCCTATTTGATTCTTAGTACATATTTATAAAACATAATTTTTTTTATATGCTTGAAAATAGGTTTGAATCTGATGAGAAATAGGGAATCAGGTAAAAGTTATAGATCCTGATAAAAGTTCTGATACACGGTTTCAATGAATTGTCCCATCACTAATGAAAATAAGACAGGGTAAAATGTTTAAAGAAAAATAACTTTGTCACTCAATCTTGTAATGTTGCGCAGAGTAATTTACCTTTCCCTTGTTGCTGCTGTGTTAGCTTTCAGTGATTGCTTCCCCTTGATTACTGCTACAGGGAGAGATTGCAACTTTTGAGCTGCACGGAGTTTCTCCAGCAGACTTTGGCCAGAATTTGTGGCAGCCTCTGATCCATTCTCCATGAGCTTGCTTAAAGCAGGGTTGGGATGGACTCGGCTTTTAGCCTGACCCCCTTTGGCAGGGCGCATCGCTTGAATAACAGATATAGCTACAATACGGAAAATATATATTTCAGTCAGAATAATATCTTACATGGGGTAATCAAAAAGAAAATGACAGAGATAGAGAGGGATGGTAAAGAGAGAGACATGGGAAGATTATAAAAAAGTAAAGTTTCCAGGGCAGATGAAGTGAAGAATTTTTCATCAGTTTATGTAACCTCGGACATATGAAGAGACTGAGTGGTTATCACAACGACCCTGCCAACTTTACTTCCCCAACTTAAAAAATGGTACCCATTTAAAGCTGGGCGGACTTGGGGAAATTTCAACCAGCTCTCACCAAGACCTATGAAAATTTCCTTGGTTCTCACAGAGCACTGAGCCTGGGACGCTCAGGTCGACGGTCGAGCACTCTACACCTGGCGTGGCCATCGTTCAGCTATAGGTCACTATGACATCTAGCAATGCTAGCTCACTATGACATCTAGCAATGCTAGCTCACTATGACTTCTAGCAATGCTAGCTCACTATGACATCCAGCAATGCTAATTACTAAAGAGCTTAATGAAGATGTCTATGAAAAACAAAACCCACAACCATCCAGTACAAGTACTGTGGATGAAGGGAATGTGCTGATCGGCTTTCAACTTTTAGGCGATGATATGTGTGAAAGCTCTTGGTAGTATAGTTGGATAAAACATAAAGACGAGTTCAGTACGAGTCCAGTAACATTGTAAATAGATCATAATATAAAAAGCATCATGTAAAATCATATGCATATGTCATAACCAGTGGCGCAACTGGGGGCATTTTCCCCCTCCGAAATAAAAAAAATTAAAAGATTAGACCGAAATTTGTTCAAAATAACTGGTCATAACTTTATCTGAATGGCTGTTTTTATTAAAAAAAATTTTTTTTTATAATTCGTACCTGTTTTTTCCACACTTTTTTCTTTTTTTACAACACTTGATCTAGCCGCATGCCATCCTTTTCCTTTGGTGCGGCCTTTGGGCTCGTGGCGGGCTTAAAAAAAAAAGAAAATTCAGGTAAAAAAAAATTATTAAAGGTTAGATTGGTATTTCTGTGTAGGATGGCGATATGCTCCAATGATGCAGCTAAAATATTTAATATGGAAAATAATCCTTATTACATAGGTATAGCATATCTAATTAATCCCCCCCCCCCCCCGGAATTTCTAGGAAATCTTACAACATAATACATGTGTACTAGATGTATTTCTTTGAAAAAAAAAATTCTTATTACCATCTGCCATAGCATAAACTTTTCTCCTTCCTTCTGTTCGTTCCTGATAAGACAAGAGGAGATATTAATTAATATGCTTAAATTTTTGTGTGTGCATCAACTGATAATACTATACACATTTTTTTATTAAAATGTTATAAGTGCACTGGCATACATATCACTTAGCACAAAATTTACATGGAGATTTCATGGAGAATAGCAAAATACATGTAGTAGCTTTCCTTTTAAAATATCTGAATACTTTTTATGATTGCGTTTGGATTATTTAACAAGATTTATTTATTTTATAACATAACTTTTATGTGTATATATATATATATATATATATATATATATATATATATATATATATATATATATATATATATACATGTATATATAAACTAGTGTGTATATATATCAAAAGCATAAGAGTTAAATTTCAATCATCATTTTATTCCAGGGAGAAGAATTATTTTATTGAATGAAAAGTGTATATACTAGTGTATATATGAAAGGCGTAAAAGTTAAATTTCAATCATCATTTTATTCTAGTGAGAAGAAATATTTTATTTAATGAAAAAGATTTCTCACATATTCCAGCTGCATTCGTAACTCATTGTTGGCATCTTTTAATGAATGACCCATTGACACTAAGTAGTATATTGTCATTCTGTAAGAAGAAAAAAAAATTTCTTTGAAGAAATTAAACTTACCAAAAGTGTGATGTATAATAAATTTCTATTTTATTAATCAATATGGAGAAAAAAATGTTTTTTCTTTAACAGCTATCAACTTTTGCTCACCCCAATAGCATAAAAATAGGAAGGATAACTCCTGGAGAAGCAGCATACTGGATGACAGAGTTAACTGAAGATGGCAGTTCTGTTTCCATAGTTTCTGTCAGCACATGATACATCCTTTTCTGACCACTAGTAAAAGATATATACAAACAAGAAGAATTCTTATCATGAAAAACGAAATAAACCAGTATATATGTACATTTTAATATTATGGTTGCGAAAACATTATAAACTTGTAGTGAAATTTAAAATATTTTGAAAAGTATTAATAGATTTTCTTTTTAAAAATGAAAACAAACAATATTTTTGAGATTAACTATATCTCAAGATTGTGTTCACCTAAATGGACCACATTGAGGTGATGGTTCTATAACAACAATTGCAAAGAGGGGAGGTAACATGCAGAGGAATAACATCACCAAAAGTAGAGCATAATAGAAGTTATTAGATCTGAAAGATAAAACAGAATACAATCATAGTTAGTTTCCTGAATTTATTCCTTTTAAAAAAATATTTTCAGGCAACATTGTTCAAAATATAAACTCATAGAAATAAGAATTAAAATATTGTCGTTATGTAGTTTTTGATAAGGTTAATTTCCAAAGACAATGAATTACGAAGAAAAATGATGTGATGTATGTGATTTTGCATCATAGATGAGAACTTTAGGATCATTTTAGCACAGTAACATTTATATTTATATAATACTATGTTTTACTGTTGAGATTGAAAAAAATTTTGCAGCTTTACAATATAAAAAAATCTACTGTTTTAAACACTTTTGAATTTAATGAGAAAAAGACTTTCTTCTCAGTACAGCAATCAGTCAATGAAAACAGTTTACCTGGAAGCCCTAAAGATTCTCTCTTCTGGTACATTGTAACATAAAACTGTCCAACAACGGAAGTAGACAAGGATGTATAGCTTGATTAGATTTAGCAGAGCCAGACCAGGACAAAACAATACACCAAGCCTGTGAATGGAAATCATGGTTGCACTAGACAGTCATATTAAGAATTAACTTAGGTGATAATAAATTATTCTCAGTCATTTTGGATTGTTTTATCTCACTTTTTCAATTTTTAAAGCAAAGAATCATAATTATTCAATGACTTACCAAATGACACCTTGATTACTGATTAAATGAAGAAGATTCTCAGCTGTTTTAAATTCTGGATATTCAGGCTGTAAAAAAAAAGTGTTACACTTTTAATTATTATACTTTTGATTGTTATACTTTTATCCTTTAAGCTGTTATACTTATTGCTGAATATGTTTCACATAAACTTGTAATAAGCAGTACAAAATTAAAAAAAAAAAATTTGAAAATATTTTTTTTCTGCTCTTAAATAAACAGTAGCAGAATTAATACCTGTTTAACATGCTCAAGTTCCAGATGCTTAAATACTGCACTGAAACCAATAAAGAAATATGTAAACAAATGATACCACATTTCATGGATACCCACCATATTTTTCTCAATGTCCCAGCAGCACAAGTTGTTGCAGTACCTGACAAAATAAGTCCTGAGCACATCTGTGACTAAGTGTTGAGCTATGAGAGCCACCATATCTAAAACTGTCAGTTTGAAGACCTCCTGAAAATAGATCGGGGCTGGTGACAGATACTTAACTGGCTGACTATGTTTTAAAAAAAAAAATGCAACTACATGTATCAGATATACTTGACATTACTTGACCAATCATTGTTTCCCAGCAGAACTCTTTAACTTTTGTAGGTATGTCTGTGACATTGACACAGACTGTACTTGTGACATTGACAGCAGCCAAAGTGGTGACATCTGTTGGAGCTACGGTAGACACTGCAGAAAAGCTAGATGTGTTTAGCCAAGTTGAGCAATTGCTTTGAACGGTGACATTTGACTGTAAACTGGTTATAGATGCCAACTGCATGAGATAAAGGGACATTTTTTAAATAAAAAAATATAGATAAATAAGTTAAGATGGGGAAGTAAAGGGCATTCTGCTAACCACACAATCCCTTAATATGCTCCAGTTACAGAAACATAGAAATTCTACACTTCCTCTGCCCCGGTGGCCGTATATGGCAATGGGAACTTTACTTTACTATGTGTGAAATCCTCCTCTCTTCATCTATATATGTTTACAGATATCAAATTTGCTAAATAGAGAAATACTATAACCATATCATGGAGATATTATATTGGACCACAGCATGACTATTGCTGGATGACATATCACTCAATTGATCTGTGAATAACTTAAAGGGATTACTTACATCATAATGACCATGTAGCTACTTTTTAACTGTCTGGAATTTACTGTTTAATTTTTGTACTTCTATACACATTTAGTATAGAGTCAAATATTACAAATACGCTTTCTCAGTGAAAATATACTAACCAGATCCTGCTGTTTGTTATAGAGAGCGATGAACAGAGTGTACAAGTTCAGAAGATTTAACACAAATATTCTGCAAATCAAAAGAACAAAAAAATACAAGAATTATAAAATACTTTTTATCTACACTATTCCCATGTATAAGAAATAAAATCTACTTAAAAATAACAATAATGTATAACCATAACAAGTCTGCCTTTATTGTATAATTATAACTAGTCCACATAATAACTAGGCCCTAAATAATAACTAGACTAACAACGCCTGTCAATATGCAATAGACATTTTGGATAACTCTCTGTTTGTGAAAAATTAAAGTTACCTCCCCAGCATCAGTTGAAGACTTGTACGTGGATGAAATTTTTCAATTAGAGCAAAGATGTCTAGAAATGTTGGGAATATCATGGAGATGAGTGTCATGACAACAGTCAACTGTTAGTTGATCAAAGGTGGAAATCAATTAGAAAAAAAAAAAAAGTTTTAGATTTAAATACTGAATGTCAAAATATTATTTAAATTTGGCCACATGTGGCTCATTGTTGAGCCATTTTTTTTCTCTAATTTCTGGTGCGGCTCTCTATAGTATATCATACAACAAAAAAAAAATAATTATGTCTCATATGTCTTAGTCATGGCCACCCCTGTTATATCATAAGTAAAATTTGACTAGGAAAAACTGAACTATTTCAAAATAATATTTGGCAATTAATGGAGAAAAATAAAATTATAGCAACTTGATATGTATTATACATTTAATATAAAATACAACTGGACTGGATTCAAGCTTTTAATCTGCACCCCATTCATCAAGTTCACATCATCACCGCCACTATAGTCATCTGAGCATGCTTTTAATACTTATGTAACCATAAAAATGAATAAAATTGAACAAAAAGCATTCCATTTAATAAACAACAACTGTGCACTTCTCAGAGAAGATTTATTCACAAAGATATAAAGAGTAAGACAGAAAATATGTAAATTTTTGTCAGGTATTACCTATCTGGGTTGATGTTAATCTTTTTGGTTTGGTGGTTTCATTCTATTTAAATTCTTAGCCTAGAAATGTAATTGTGTTAAATCCATTTCTTCAAATATCACTCATTACTTAGAAGTGACCCCTTTATTTAACTGCATCTATTACATCATTAATTACATCCTCTTTGCTTAAAGTAAAATACATTGGAATATTTCCCTATTGGGGTGCTAGTTGCATCATATTTAATGAAACATTATTAATAAGCAGAAGAAACATGGATTAACAGTAAGTTTGACATATTAGCTAATCAACTTTTTTTCATGGTGTGTGCCTAAATAATGTAAACGAAGTGGCTACGCTTACGTCAAGCGCCTTCTATTATTATATCTATTGACGTAAGCCGGAAAAAAAAAATACGAATTACGTCTTGATGTTACCGCTGCCTCTGCGTAAACAAAAAGGGTTAGGGGTTAGGGATAGGGTTAGGGATAAGGTTAGGGTTAGGGACAGTGTTAGGGTGTGGAGAAATATGTATTGACGTAAGCCGGAAAAAAAAAATACGAATTACATCTTGACGTAAGCGTAGCCTGTCCGTAATGTAAATATATAAAAAAGTAAATATATAATAATAATACAAAGGAAAAAAAACAACAACACTATCAAACCTCATTTTCTTCCCATGCTCCTGCTTGATAGTTCGGGTCGTTTCGTTGTTTAATTTCTAACTGTCTTGATCTTTCTACACTTAGTTGTATAATGTATGTACTCAATGCTAGAAATAAATAAAGAAGTTTACAACGAACATTTGATTTAATATCGTTTAACTTGTTTTTTAATCTAATAAGCTCATTGAAAGATGTTTAATTATTTGCTTAAGTGTTGAAATCTCTTTGTGTTTTAATACTTATCTTACCCAGTAATAATGCAATAGAGATGTTGGAAAAAATCCTTATGGCTAAAATCTTCCATTTATTCTCTGATCTTGATTTTACTTTCACTTCTAAAATAGTTTCCTAAAAGAATGACAAAGGGGAATAATAACTGACACTCGGAGTCTTTTAATATGAAGGGGCGTTTATGCAATTCTTTACCAGTTTTTTTAAACTGGGAATTCATAAAGTGAAAACAATATATTTACATTCTAATAAAAAATATTATCTCAAAGAGATCTATTGAAAGTTCAACCTTAAAAACTGTGGTAATAGATGCATGTTTGGTGGTAGCAGTATCGTGGTTGGTGATCATGTAGTCCCACTCTGTGAATAACTTCCAGGCAAACGTGTACTCATCATCACTGTTTGACATTCTACTGTTACGTGAATTGTTGGCCATCCTGGCATATCAAAATAAAAAGTTATTGAATTTTAATATAATTATCTATTTTACAAAAATAACACATGCGTCTAAAATATTCCAATATTATTTTTAGATATCTGTAAACAAAATACATGCAATTATTATTACGTACGGGTTAGTGCATACTCTAGAATAATTATTTTTTAAATGTTTTGTAAATTCATTGTAAGAACGAATTGTTCATCTCTTAGTTATATAAACTTCCAAAATGACATTTTTTTCATCCTCATCAAAGTCGATAGTGTAGCTGCCATGTAGGCGCCACGGGAGACATTAATAACTGACTGGCCACGCCTTAAATTACAGCCCCCAGAATCCGGCCTTCAACCACCCAGCCACCCCTCTAATGATGTGTCCAAACTTGTTTCCTTCTAATAGTTTCGCGTGATTAACTAGAGTTAAACTATTGTTACTATTTAAAAAAAAAAATAACACGAAATCACTCTGTATCAGCATGAGGGCTAAGGCGCAGAGTGCTAAGAAATCGATTCGATTTTTAATTAACTGATTTTCACCACGCAACCAACAGAGATAAAAAAAAAAAAAGCCAGAGAAAAAACAACACAAAATTAAACAAAATATTAAAAGATATATAAATATTAGAAATAAATGCAGCAGAAGGTTAAAACTAATTTGATCCAATCTTAACAGTAGTATCGATTTGTAGGTTAATTTCACTGACGGGCGAGATTGATTATCAATTATTTGAAGATTACCCTCTCATATGGTACCTATTGATACATATACTCGAGAAATTTCTTGATAATTACGTCCCTCTGTTGTTAAGTATTTTTTCTAACTATCGTGTCCCGATGGGGGGAAGGGGGGGGGGGGTTAAAAATTAAGTGTAATCAGTTAAACTAAAAGAAAAAATATATAAATAAAGCTAAAATTAGCTTGTCTATTAATTTTTACTTTAAAAAAATAATTCTCTTAGCTCTAAAGGGCTAAAGAGGCATATGAAGCGTATAATTCATCTGTTTCTATAACCTCGGCAAATAAAGGGATTGTGTGGTTAGCACAACGCCCAGCCGCCTTTACTTCCCCAACTTTAGTCATTGACCCCAGGCCCGTAGCCAGGATTATTGGATTGGGGGGGGGCCGAAGAAATTTTCGGGGGGGGGGGGGCGAAGAAATTTGGGGGGGGGGGGGGGGTGGAAGAAATGATCCTGGGGCACAGGGGCGGATCTAGACAACTTTGACGGGGGGGGGGGGGGCAAAACATTGACCGGGGGGCAAAACCGTTTTCTTGTTGAAAATTGGTCTTACAACAAAAAATAATTCGATAATTTAATGATGTATTACCTAAACTTGCGATAACGGGAGGGGAGCATGGCCCCCGGCCGCTCACCCTAAATCCACCCCTGGTGGGGTAGGAGCAATGTTCGGGGGGGGGGCGAAGATGGAGGCGCGAAGCGCCGAAAGCTTGCGATCTGAGAGGAGGGGGTTGGGGAGGAGATCCCCTCCCCAAGAAATTTTTTGCAGTTCCATATCTGGAATGGTGCATTTTAGTACCGATTGTTTAGCTATTAATTAGAAATATATAATTTTAACTACGTTTCAATAATGCATGGCATGTTGCAGTTTTGTTGAAAATAATTTAAATACTGTGTAGGAAGAGTTTTAATGTTAAAAATTTTTTTGAGGCTGAGCAATTTCTGATTCCTGTTATAAATATACTGACCATTTGTTCTGCTACACAATTGTTACATAATAGATACCTGATTTATATTATTATACTGTTGGGTTAACTTACAACCCGGGAAGAAGGACAAAGATGCACGAATATAGCTTCGCTATTTGTGTGATATTTCTTAGAAAACAAAGATCAGATCTATCAACAACAAATTGACCAGTCGCAATTATTCAATTTAAAATTTAAATTAACTCTGCTAAAAAGTAAATTTGCAAATTAAATAACATCACGCAGAAATCACGGAGTTTGTACTTTATTATTTTATTGTACATATGTATAAAAATGAAGTCAGAAGCCAATGTTATTTTATTAACTTATTTAAGTTGCTAGTTGTCCTCAGAAGATATCAATATATAAAACTATTACAAGGTTGCGAACAGGCCCATCAAAAGAAATTTCGGGCCCCTGGGCAGGGGTAACACGAGTCCCCGTGCTGATATTAAGTCCAGGCCCCTAAAACTCGCCGGGCCCCTGGGCATTTGCCCCCAGCCTAGTCCCGTAGCCAAGGGGGGGGCACTGGGGGGCCGTGCCCCCCCCCCCCCGGCTAGGTGTGGAGTGCCCCCCGCTGAAAAAAGAAGAAAACGAGGAAAAAATTAAGAAAAAGTAAAGGTGCCCCCTTGCTGGGTATTGGTGCCCTCTTCATACTTTGACGTGGCTACGGGGCTGCCCCAGCCCCCCCCCCCACTCGTCGGCACTGGTTGCGAACTTATATTATTATACGTTTCAAATTTGCAAACGTCGTGGTTTAGCACTGAATTTACCTAAAAATGCTTCAGCATTCAGATTGTCAAATCTTTTTCAAATGCCAGCAGGAAAAGATTGCTTAGACGCTTTTGTAACATTGATCTGCGATATGAGGTGAGCGTTCTTGTGAGAGTTGAGAAAGTGTTCTCACACACGGCTGTTGAAGCCCCGAATGCCAATGCTGCTCAAAATACCCAGAAGTGAACTTCAATAAGATTCAATCTTTTATGCCCAAAAATTAAATAAGCGATATATGTAAGTAAAATAGCCTGAATGATTGCCAAAATATAAACTTTTAAGTTTTTTTATTATTGATTTAATGGACAAAAGGATTGATGCTTTATAGCCGTTATTATTAAAATTTTGTCAAAAAGCTCAAATCATGCACGGGGGGGGGGTTTCAGGTCATGCACGGGGGGGGGGGCTCAGCCCCCCTAGCCCCCCGCTGGCTACGGGCCTGATTGACCCATTAAAGCTGGGTGGACTTAATTACTTAATATTATGACTATTTCATTTACGAATGAATCCAAAAAAAAAATTAAAAAGAATATTTGAAACAAACCATATTCGCACGCTGGTGAAATATGGCCGAATAGATGTCACAACAATCGTCTGTTGTTAGCAGAAGAGTTCTCATGGTCATGTATAGGTAAACTTGGGGGGGGGTACCCAGGGGCCTTCCATTGCTAAAGTGGTACGCGTACCCCTAAGTGGTACGCGTTCCCCAAGGGGTACGGGAAAGGTTTTCCAGGGGTCACGCAGCAATGCACAATTTTCGTTTAAAACAGCCACGATCGCTAGTTCGCTGTGCGACCAAACTTCGAACCCACTTAGCGCAGTAGAAGGAGAGCACATTCCATTATGAAAATATAATTACATTTATTCGCGAATGTACGTGTGAGAAGGAGGGGGGGGGTACAAACGCGAAAAAAGGTTGAGAACTCCTGGATTAATCTGTTCTTATTCGACAGTGCACGTTTTCTGAACCGTCTTGCTACTCATGAGGTGTCATATGTGTGCTACTCATGGGGTGTCAGATGTGTGCTACTCATGGGGTGTCATATGTGTGCTACTCATGGGGTGTCATATGTGCGCTACTCATGGGGTGTCATATGTGTGCTACTCATGAGGTGTCATATGTGTGCCACTCATGAGGTGTCATATGTGTGCTAGTCATGGGGTGTCATATGTGTGCTACTCATGGGGTGTCATATGTGTGCTACTCATGGGGTGTCATATGTGTGCTACTCATGGGGTGTCATATGTGTGCTACTCATGGGATGTCATATGTGTGCTACTCATGAGGTGTCATATGTGAGCTACTCATGGGATGTCATATGTGTGCTTCTGATGAGGTGTCATATGTGTGCTACTCATTACTGCACACGCACGCACGCACACGACAGTGACGATGATGTCTGACTGATATTGTCCGAATTTTAGTCAGAGAGTATTACACCACCACAAAACTAATAGGCCGTTTCATTGTCAGTTTTAATTAAAATTGTATAATCAATTTTGACCCCACCCCCCAACCCAAATACAAACTTATTCAAACGGGAAAACATTATACCCCCCCCCCCTTTACCATAAAATATAACGTTAAATGACAAACTTCAAAGTACGCCACCTAATTGTAATTAGGAAGTGGCTACGGTTCCAAGGAACGGGACTCCGTATTATTTTTTTTTTCGGGGTTTAGCTATAGGTGCGCATGCGCGGCAGACGGACTGCTTATTATTGCATATTTGTTGTTTTCGGGGCTAGGGTTAGGAATAGGGTTAGGGTTAAGTTTAGGGGGTTAGGGATAGGGTTAGGAGCAATATCTATAGCCGGACCCCGAAAAAAATTCGGAGTCCGGCTATATGGTGGACTTGGCAAGGCTTATATGATCTAACAAAGTTATGGTGGACTTGGCAAGGCTAATATGATCCAGCAAAAAAATTCATTTTGATCACCCTGAACAGCCCATTTCTTAACATTACCTTTTTAGCTCAAAAATAAATGTCTAAATGTAACAATATTATATTATTTTATTGGAAGGATACAGTAGACAGTAGGATACGATCTAAGTCCACTATAACTTTGTTAGATCATATCAGCCTTGCCAAGTCCACTATAAACGGTTTTAACATCTTAAAACATATTGTACCAGTTTTAAATTGCCCAATGAGCTCTCTGCCAACATGAATATCTGATAGAATAAGCCGACTGAAACACATTTTAGGCAATTAAAAATAATAATTTGTTCTTGTTTTAAGATTGTAATGGTTAAAATAGTTCCAATGGAGTTATTTTATATAAAAATGTACAACTGTATAATAAAATTTATGTAAAAAAAATTCATATATTAATATCTTAGACACCATCAATATATTTTATTAGTCAGAAAATAAATAATTTGACTCAACTTTATCACTACGATGCGCCACACGGGAGATAATATTGTTTCATCCTAAACAATCTATTGAGTGAACATAATTTGACAATGTTAACGTTACCAAACCTCCCCTTACCTTCCAACCCCCTTAAGAAAATGACACAATTAATGGACAAACCAATTCTTTGATTTTTTTTATTAAAAGAAGCGGCCCTTACTCAAATAATTATTTAATGGAAGATCTTAGAATGTGCCAACCTTTCCCCGTGTTCTTATTTTACTTACGTTTTTAGAACAACCACAAAACTGTAAGCGAACGATGCCAGATTGATCAGCAGATATGCCAGTGGCAGTCGATACCCGTTGCCAATAGTTTTAGCGTTACCATAGTAACCATAAAAGATGAGGGAGTACTTAACGACGCCCTGTGTAAACAAAATAATAAAAAAAAAGAAATAAAATTTAAAAAAAAAGATAGTAAACAAATATTTAGCTTAAGAATTCACTACAACTACAATGGGAAAAAAAACCCAAAGAGATGTAACAGAACAAAAGTTCCATATTAATTTGCATTACACAAAACGCTAATACTAAGTAATACAGATGCTTACTTCAGCATTCCAGATGGTTTGAAGATCATAAGCCTTATCTAGCTCGTCTTCTGGAATACTTTTTCTTAAGCTAGACCCATAGCTCTGTCCAGCTAACAACTGAAATGTGACATCAAGTTGTTTTTTTTTTAGAGAAAGGCTGTTGCCTTCTTTGTGTACGGTGTAGTATTTATGTTAAGAGTATTTGTCATGCTTGTATTGTAGTTCGATATGTGATAATAAAGTGTTGACTGTACAGTGTAGTATTACTGTGCAAGTATATGTCATGCTTGTATTGTAGTTCGATATGTGATAATAAAGTGTTGATTGTACAGTGTAGTATTAATGTGCAAGTATATGTCATGCTTGTATTGTAGTTCGATATGTGATAATAAAGTGTTGATTGTACAGTGTAGTATTAATGTGCAAGTATATGTCATGCTTGTATTGTAGTTCGATATGTGATAATAAAGTGTTGATTGTGTAGTATTAATGTTAAGAGTATATGTCATGCTTGTATTGTAGTTTGATATGTGATAATAAAGTGTTGATTGTGTAGTATTAATGTTCAAGTATATGTCATGCTTGTATTATAGTTCGATATGTGATAATAAAGTGTTGATTGTGTAGTATTAATGTTCAAGTATATGTCATGCTTGTATTGTAGTTCGATATGTAATAATAAAGTGTTGATTGTACGGTGTAGAGTTTTGCTAGTAAGTGGTTTTAATGATGAGCCTTTAATTAGAAATTGTGGGGAGGGGTGGTCGAGAGGTGTAGAACGTCCGATTGTCGATCGGAAGGGTCCCGGGTTCGGATCTCAGTGAGAACCTTGGGATTTTTCAGGTCCTGGTGAAAGCCTCCAAGTCCACCCAGCTTTAAATGGGTGCCTGACTTTAAGTCGGGGGAGTAAAGACGACTGGGCGTTGTGCTAACCACACAATCCCTTCATATGCCGAGGTTATTGAAACAGGTGAACTCTACACTTCATCTGCTCCGACGAGCCCTTATGGAACTTTACTTTAATTTAAATCTTGTTAGTAGGTAGTTTTAATGATTTGCCTCGGAATAAATTCTTGACATAAGCTAGTTTTAATTATGTGTTTTATGGTTAAATTATCGTATCGAAAAATGAGAACAGCTTACTTACCTCTGGGATCATAATGAAACAAGTTGGCAATATGGTCAGCCATACGCTAATCCATAACAACCAACGGAGGAAGACAAAATAGGATGCAACAACCGAACCAAAGTGACCTTAAAGGGAGTAATCATAAATCAACGTAGGCTAAATATAAAAGTAAACAATACAATTTATCTTATTTTAAAGTAATAATTATAATATAAGCGAAGAAATTTTTTTTTGTATCGGGTTACAGTTTTGCTGCTTTTCGTATAACCGCTGTTTAGAGCAATTTATTTTTTTCAAGTTTATCTGATAAATAAAAAAAAACGGAAGACGGAGAGAATTGAAATAAATAAACAAATATTTTACCTTCAATTTGCTTGATTTTCATTTCCCAAGGAACCAGACTAGCCATGCCATTTTTCCACGACCGTGAAAGTTGCTTGAGAAACTGAAAGTGTATAAATAAAAAAAAAAACAAGAATGGAATATGAATGCTGTTTATGTGCACATAGATCATATTTTGTACTACTGTTTTTCTTTAAGAAAAAAATTGTGACAAGTCAATTTATTGCCTATAATATTATTTATTTATTATTATTATTATTATTTATTTTTTCATGAGTTTTTTTTTCTTTTACTGTTCGTTTTTAACGGTTTTTTTTATTACAGCTTAATTGCAATTTTGTGAAAACCTGGCCACTTTTGAAGTTTCTTTACCTGCTTGCCTCTTTGCTGATATCCCTGACCTCTGGACAGTTTGCCCTCAAATTTCTCGACATAAGCTTTCGCTTTTTTCAATACATCCAGTTTTTTGGACATCTTCCAAGTCTAGAAGAAGTGGAGATCAAATTATTTGTATTAAAAATAAAGTTGTTACATTTCTGGAGCAATCTTTATGTAAGTGATCATTATTTACTCTTGCTTCTGTCAGCTCTATTTTTTTAATGCATATCACATCACTGTGAAATATTTTTTTAAGAGATTTGAAACCACGAGCTTATTATTAGGAATAGTGGGATATCTTAGCGATGCGCTTTATAATAATAGGCAAATTATCCATTATCTAACATAGACACATTTCTTCTTAAGACTAAAAATATTTGAAATTCATTTATGATGTTGGCCGCTTGATCAAACCTAATCAAAGAAATAAAAACATAGTCGGATTAATAGACAGAGACAGAGGCGTAGCTAGGAAGCGGGGGGCGCTACTCACAATGGGGCGCCAAATTTATATTTTACATATAATATTATATGATTTTCGAATGGGGGGGGGGCGCTAAAAATGTATTAAAAAGGTATTGTGCCCCGGGCGCGAGTTAAGCTCGTTACGGCACTGGACAGAGATACTTCAACATACTAAATTCTGTTGTACGAAACTAAATATACCTACACGTTTTTCAAACAGAGAGACAATTAATGTATTAAAAGCTCTTGTACGAAACTATGATACATACGTGTTTTTTCACGCTGTCTATCAGCTCTTTGCACTGATTGATCTTCTCCATCATTATCTCTTCGTGGATTCTCCTTTCCGCTCTCCTCCTTCTCTCTCTCCTCTCCTCTTCCTCCGAGTCGAGGTCCTCGTCATTGCTCCTGGAGGTGTCTGATTCGTTCACGTTGATCTCAAAGTCGTCGTCATTGTCGTTCTCTATCACCTTGAGAATGGACTCTTCTTCTCTGGGAGATAAGAATGGGACGTGAGTGTCGTCTGCATGTCAGGACGAATGGTTATTACATGTCTGGACAAAACGTGACATACGTTTTCACATGTCTGAACTGTGTATGATGGGGGCCCCAGTTGTCGTAGTTTTTCAGGGGACCCCCCACAATTCCTGTTTACGGCCTAGCCCATGATCCAGCATGAGTAGCGTTGTCAGAATGAGCAGTGTAGGAAGAGTGAGCAGTGTAGGAAGAGTGAGCAGTGTAGGAAGAGTGAGCAGTGTAGGAAGAGTGAGAAGTGTGAAAAGAGTGAGCAGTGTAGGAAGAGTGAGCAGTGTGAGAAGAGTGAACAGTGTGAAAAGAGTGAGCAGTGTGAGAAGAGTGAGCAGTGTGAGAAGAGTGAGAAGAGTGAACAGTGTGAAAAGAGTGAGCAGTGTGAGAAGAGTGAGCAGTGTGAGAAGAGTGAACAGTGTGAGAAGAGTGAATAGTGTGAGAAGAGTGAGAAGTGTGAGAAGAGTGAGCAGCGTGAGAAGAGTAGGCAGTGTGAGAAGAGTGGGCAGCGTGAGAAGAGTGAGCAGTGTGAGAAGAGTGAGAAGAGTGAGCAGTGTGAGAAGTGTGAGAAGAGTGAGCAGTGTAGGAAGAGTGAGCAGTGTGAGAAGAGTGATCAGTGTGAGAAGAGTGAGAAGAGTGAACAGTGTGAAAAGAGTGAGCAGTGTGAGAAGAGTGAACAGTGTGAGAAGAGTGAACAGTGTGAGAAGAGTGAGCAGTGTGAGAAGAGTGAGCAGTGTGAGAAGAGTGAGCAGTGTGAGAAGAGTGAGCAGCGTGAGAAGAGTGAGCAGTGTGAGAAGAGTGAGCAGTGTGAGAAGAGAGGGCAGCGTGAGAAGAGTGAGCATTGTGAGAAGAGTGAGCAGCGTGAGAAGAGCAGTGTGAGAAGAGTGGGCAGCGTGAGAAGAGTGAGCAGTGTGAGAAGAGTGAGAAGAGTGAGCAGTGTGAGAAGAGTGGGCAGTGTGAGGAGAGTGAGCAGTGTGAGAAGAGTGAGCAGTGTGAAAGGTGCGGGCTGTGCTGTCCGTGAGAGCAGTAAGAGCAGTATGACTTACTCGTCTATCCCTCCGTTGGACGAGACGCTGATGGAAGACCGTCGACGGCGTCGTTTCTTGGACGAGCGGCGGTTCGAACCTTTTCTTCGCAACCTTTGCTCCGACATGTTCGTTGGTGATCAAACAGGACCCCCCCCCCGGGCCCTCCACTGCCCTTAATGCGCAGTCAAGCTGATCTAACTGGTCAAGCAGGCTGAACGGCTCCCCCTTTATTTACTCTGTGGTCAATCATGCGGAGTAACGTCCCCTTTGACACGTGATCATGTTTCGTCTAACAGTGATCCCCGTAGATCTGTTTGAGTGAGTTGCTTTTGAAAGAAAGAAAAAAAAAAGTTCTAGGTTCAGAAATCAATACGCCACATGATTAAAAACAACAGCAGGAATAAAACAACACCCCCCTCCTTCCCTCCCCCGAAAAAAAACAAAAGCAAAATAAAACAGGAGTTTTATATAAGGTTTTTTTTGGTAATGGGGAAACATTGTAACTGATTAAAACAAGAAATGTGTATGAGCACTGCGTGTGTACAGGGGCGGATTAAACGCCCGAGTTCTCAAGGCCCCCCCCCCGGCAATACCCACTTTTAATTTTATTTTCGATGTGTAAGACTATTTGCAATGGCCCATAGCCTCTCTTTCGCCTAGGCCCCCCCCACCCGCAACCCAAGCGACCTTAATACTTTAATGTGTATGTTACTGTGTAAGTGTGTATGTTACTGTAAAAAAAAAGTGGTGACAATGCTGCCCCTTTTCTTGTGGCAAAGAAAATGCCTGGTTACGCCACTGAAATACAGAGAGAGAACCACACAGAAATGAACACATTTTTTTTTTGGTTCTTTTCATTTTACAACCAGAGTTTATTGCCTTGTGATGAGTTCATTGTTTATAGTAGTAGTGACATTGTAGACATCGTTATATAGTTCAGTGTTAAGATATTTAGTGCCAACATATTTGAAAGTAAAAAAAAGTTGCTGTCAATATGAATATACAATAACAGTCAATAACGCTCCGCACATTTTATTTATCAAACGTTTGACCGCAGTTAATTCTGTACCGCGTGTGGTAATAAACAATTCACCCTGGTTAATAATGCCCCATTTATTTGTGGTGAAATGTGTTGTGTGTAGAGTGATACTGTAAAATGACAGACAGCATGTGCGCCGTACATCAACTTCACCCAGAAGAAGTGTTAAAGATTGCCATAATATTGATCCCTTCAAGGTTAATTCGAATGATCCTTGATTTCCCCATTATTGGGTATTTCAGATATTGACTATTTTGGAATGGTTGTAACACGAGTCATGGATTGATTACTTTGTACGCCGCCATCAATAGACCTGAGGGTTGTCGCCCCTCGATCGTAAGCTCTGTTCTAGGAATATTATTCACGTGAGCTGAATATTAAACATCTTATTTTAATCTAGGCGGAGTCAGATTTTTGTCACTTTTCATTCAAGATTCAGTAGTGAAAATGATTATAAAAATGAGAAAGTATTACATATATGTATTTGTTTATTAAAATTTTTGAAATGTCTATAACAAAGACATAAGTAATGGGAAATTTACAGCTGGAGAAACTTATCGCGTGTTTAGTTTAACTGGTTTGGTTTGATGCTAACTCAACTTCACTAATTGAACCAATAAAGACCAAACGTAGAAAAATATCAGACTAAAAAAAAATGTAGTCATTTGCTAAAAAAAAAAGTCCAGATTTACGTGCGCATTTCTCACCCTTTGCTATCTAGAAAACACTGTAAATAGCTGCCATCAATATATAGGTCAGACAAATTGCAGGGCCGGCCTAGATAGCTCCCATCAATATATAGGTCAGACAACTTGCAGGGCCGGCCTAGATAGCTCCCATCAATATATAGGTCAGACAACTTGCAGGGCCGGCCTAGATAGCTCCCATCAATATATAGGTCAGACAACTTGCAGGGCCGGCCTAGATAGCTCCCATCAATATATAGGTCAGACAACTTGCAGGGCCGGCCTAGATAGCTCCCATCAATATATAGGTCAGACAACTTGCAGGGCGGCCTTAGGCCAGTTAGACCGATTGCTCAAAATTTGGCCCCGCGCCTGGCAGGGGCCCAGCTATTAACATTTAGCTAATAGATTTGTTATCGTAAAAAAAATTAGAAGCATCCGTAAAATTGGGCCCCGCAATTAGTCAGGCCGGCCCTGCAGATAAAGGTATATTGAAACATTTTGGGTTTTGTAAATTATCCCGGCACATAACGAACTCAACAGTTTACTTGGTCCGTACAATTCTTTTTTAAAGTTCAATAGTTTAAGAGTTTGTGTGTGTGTGTGTGAAATATAATATGATGTTAAACAAAACACACCAATACTTAACTCAAACAAAGAAGATGAAGTATTGAAAGGGTGAAGGCTGTTTTTTATTGGGGGGGGGGGGAATGTTGTACATTATAAAGGTTCCCATTATTTTCATTTGCTCTGCCCCCGGGCTCATAAACGACCTTAATCCGGTGCTGGCACATAGACAAGGCTATACATGTGTCACTAAGATGAAATGTAATATTTAGCTTATAAAAAATGACAACGACACACATCGATTGGCCAAAATTAGAACCCGGGACTTTTTGGGGGTTAAACGATGGGGAGCTCTGCCACAATGGTGGGTGCTTTGGTAGCGAGCTAGGTCAACTAAATCTGCATGCTGTGGGTTACGGGTTCGACTCCTGGTTTGTTCAGTCACTGTCGGCTATGGTAGGGGTGAAAGAAGGACACATATAACCATCCCATCTGTGGTTAATAGGATCTAAGAGCTAAACATCTCATCCTTACAAGGCATTCACACACACACACACACACACACATCAGAATGCAGTAAAAATTAAACCACTAAAAAGTTATATAATGAAAATCAGACCGATTGGTATTCTTTGGTTAAAGTGCCAATCGCTGTAAAGTAGACGGTACCTGGTGCCGATACCCCACCCCACTTACGCCACTAGAACCGTCGCCCTCTGCACCAGTTATTTGTCGAGTGGTATAATTGTATTTACATCTTCATCAAAACATCTAATACTGCCATCAAGGAATGCAAACAAACCCCCTAGTTACATCCCCGGCTAATGCTTAAAGAAAATGAAGGAGAAAATACACAAAAGATTTTGTATAAGAGAAATCAATCAATGGAAAAACTCATAGCAATTTAAGCATTAAAAAAAAAAAAACCCCAAGAAAATATATCATATTTCCACTTCCAATCCTTACACATTTATGTTTTCTTTCTCATTTTCTTTAGAGACTAAGAGACTAAGAAAAAAAAACACAGCTTAAACCAGGTTTCGCTTAAAAACAATCGAGAAAAATGTTCTCTGGAAGTATTTTAGTTTTATTGAACGAGTAAACATATTCTGTTTTATTGTTGACACACGTAATTTAAAGGGAGGTAATATAAACTTAATCGGTATAGCAAGCAGCAAGACAATCAAACGGGTGAGCACCATTCTTTGGGCTACGTCAGTCATTATAAAAATTTAAAATATTTTTATAAATAAGTGCACAGATTAATCATTGTTAGCGTAAAATTGCAATTTTCTTTAATTTTTCATTCAAAATTCATGTATTTAAAAAAAAAAAACATTATACATATTTCAAGTACAAAGTTTATAATTTTGATATCTCTCACCATCAATTAACCTTGTAGCTATTGTGGTCTGCAGCTAACCATCCTCTGTTTCGGAGAGTATCACAAAGTGTTTTGGCATGATATTTTGTAACTCTCCTTCTTGGTCTGAGAGACATACCATGATCCACGAGGGATGGATCATAGGGGATCTCTAGTCAGGAAAAAAAACCCATTACTTGCGAGGGTGGTGGTACTGTGGTCAGTGAGGACAATCCGAGACCGCAGTATTCACAGCTGGCGGTGGTGACGGATGTGGTCGGCACACAACACCCTTCCACTCCGTCCCACTCAAGCACACCTGCGCAGCCTGCCATTTCGGGCTGAGGGTACAGGCACACTCCCCTCTGTCCGAGTGGCAGGTAAAACCCCTTTCCTTGCCATTCTGGTCGATCGGCAGCACATACACCCTGCTCGTCTGGCCAGTTTGGGTAAGGATTAAAACCCATCTTTCTGCCATCCCTGCAGATGATAGAGGGCACACTCACCCCGCCGCTCTGTAGGCATGGCAGACGTACATCAGCGCCGCCAACAATGCTGGTGTGGTAGGCACACTACACCCTACCATGCTGGCAATGACGGCGTTAAAAAAAAAAATTAATTAAAAAAAAAAGCTAACCATCCTCAATAAAGGATGCTGCTTAAATCCACTCAATTCAGTTAGGTTTCCGCCGTCTTCTCGTAGTATTAAACTTTACAGTTTAACAGGAGGCCTCTCTACCCTGATAAACAAAAACATAGAGGGGCAAATTGGTTATGCTCAGTTCACCCCCTCCGTCTGTAGTGGCAGAAAAAAAAAACAACCCTTGCCGTGCCAATCCTGCAAGTGCTAACACTATTTGATTCTGCCATGCCGGCGGACGTAGCCGGCACACATCAGCGTTGCCAATAAAGCTGGTGCGGCAGACGCACAACTCTCTGTCATTCTAGTTTGATGCTAGCAGTGGCGGCGCAAAAACAAACAAACAAAACAACGACAACAAACAAAACACACAACTAAGCTGTTATATAAGATCCAGGCCCGTATATTGCGGGGCAGGGGTGACCCCCCCTGCGTTTTGTCTGGCCCCCTCTGCTTGTTTGCACTACTTAGTAATATTTGTTTCTTGCCCCCCCACCTGCTATTGGCCTGGCCCCTGCTGTAGAATGCCTGGCCCATTGCTGTAGAATTTTCACGCTACGGGGCTGATAAGATCTCAGTTCTTTTAACTAATAGCGAATATACTAATTGTATCCTCAATCGATAAAAATTTAGATTTTGTTGCTTGATTTTTAATAACGTCTCCAGTAGCGGTGGTGTAACCAATGATAGTTGCAGAGTCGTTATTATGTATTCTGGGGCCATGGGCAAAAATATCTGTCGGGGCCCTCTCATCATCATATGTAATAGGTATTAACAGGGCAGGACTTTGGGCGATTTGACCGATTGCTCCGAATCGGACCCCGCGCCTGGCAGGGGCCCCGCAATTTACATTTAGCATATCACTATCAGTCATGGCTCTTGTCACTTGCTAGAAGAGGGGCCTTGCAAGCATCCGTTAAATTGGGCCCCACAATTCGTAAGACCGGCCCTGTGTATTAATACTTAAGGGGGGGCCCATGTGGTCTCTTAGTTTACCTTTGGGACTCTCATGCTGATCGGTCAATAGGGCGTGAAAGTCTGACGTCACAAGCGCCATTTTGGTTCCAACCATACTCGCCCGATAGTGTTGTTTTCATAGACATACATGTAGATGTCTATTATTGCTTTTAAAATATTGAATATTATCATAAAGAATGGTACGATATATTGCTCCAGACTGTAACCATCGACCGGAACGTGAAACTTGTTCTTTTTTTTTTTGCTTTTCTGATGGTAATAAGCAAAAACTTTACTTCAGAAATGGATGGCACTAATACTAATAAGGTAAGGTTTGTATGATGTGAGTGACTGTCTTGTTTCTATTTGTAGCTTAATCATTAGTGGGACTGAAATCATTATAAAAAGTAACCAAAAAAATATGTAAAGAATTTACTGTAAACATATTGTTTTAATTACTGTATTTCGCGATAAATTGTATCACGTAAGGATAATATACTGTCTTTACACTTTAATGATAACATTGAAAAATAATTTAATATTACTTGTGGAAATCGTACCATACCAGACTAATTAATTATCATATTAATATATAGTCAATTTTGATTCATTATATATTATTATGTACTAAATGAACTTATTGAGTTTTGTGCTGGTCTGTTAGTGTTAATATTGTTAATAGTCTAATATTACATTTTTATATTTGTAAAACTTATTGTTACTTCAATTTTTTTTCTTAGACAACAGGACAAACAACTTTCCAGGCTGTGATCATGTCAAGCTAGAAATGGGACTAATGATATGGGATCTGAATCTTTTTAAGAAACAAAAACTCTTTCTTTAACAAGAAGGACCAAGTTAAAGATTAAAGAGATAGGGTCTACAACTGCCAATTTTATTAAGACAGTGAACTAGAAGATAATGTTATTTTTTTTGTATGGAAAATAAACAAGAAAGATATAATAACCGCCTTTAGTCTTTATTAAATAGTCAAATAATGAAATTTACAGAAATTCTTGATAAAGGTGAGAAACATTGCATGCAATCATAATATATACGCCAGTCTAACATAATTATTTTGAAATTGTTTAAATATAAGAGTACAGTACCAGTATCACACATTTTTGAAGAATATATAAAGGCTATAAAAAGCATTGTCTATAGTATAGTCTCTCCATGAAAACTTCAATTATGGCTTCACCAGCCCATCAGCAGAACCTCCAAGACATTCACTTCCCTCTTGCCATATTCCAGTTTGAATGACTGAAAGGTTTGTTATGGAAGTGAAAATACTAATTGCCTCAGCTCCTACAAAATTGAGTGTACTTGAGGTGTAGGGTTAAGTGCAATTTTATTCTTTAATCAGTTTAAAATCATAGTCGGCATTGCTTAATATTATCATCCTAACAATAATTCGAATAAATTAATATAAGCAAATTACTGAAATATCCACGTACCTTCACTTAGTAATCATTATTTTTCTTAATAGAATAATCTCTCCAAGTAGACAAGGGATACACATTGATGCTGTGTAAAGCTGGTTCCATGTCAGTGTAGTCTACTTCTCTACGACCATTAAATGTAATAAAACACTGATAAAAACATTTTCATGTTCGAACAATATCAGTCAGCTACAACATGTCACATTATGTAGCGTTTTTCACATATATCTAAAAATATAATATCTTTTGAAGCTATTTAATGAGAGTACACATTGACGCTATGGCTATTATCACTGGGTTCCACGGATGTGTGGAAACAAAATGGCGATCGTGACGTCACGACTTTCACGCCCTATTGTATTTCAGTTTCAGATTTCTCAATGTGTCGGAGATCACGGGGCCGGCCTAGCCATATACAAGACCCAAAATACAGAGTGGCGAGAGTGTCTGGGTTTATTTTGATATTTTACAGACATTGTCATATATTTATTCGTCAGTTAATTTGAGATCCAAAACGACAGTTAGCTGCTGTCAGTGGTTAAAAAAAAAAAGTACCAAGGTGTGTTGATATGAATTCTGCATCAAGTGAACCACTCCTAGCGGACGAATACATGTCCTGCTGACATGTACGGTTCAAACTCATTTACATAAAAAAAAAACCCAAAGAAACCAACATCCTTTTTATTTGAAAAAAAAAATTCTACACTTGAGTCTTTATTATCTATCTTTTTAAATACTGTTTTATATTTGCAGTTAATATTCTTTGATTGTTTTGTTTTATAAATTGCTAGAATCAACGTTTTTGACTAACTTTAGATTTATAAGGCCGGAACTTTCTGAGTTGGCGTTGTGGCATATGGCTCCCGTACAGAAAGGGGGCCAAGAAAAGGGACATAATCTCTTTGATTTTTTATTAATAACTGTATCAGAGCTGTTGTGCTAATAATTGAAGGGTGCACACAGAAATGACTCTGCATTTGGGCCCCTAGATTTTCCACGGATTTCACTCTGGTCCGGTCAGTTTAATGCATATTCTAACACAGGCCGCTTTATCATATAGGCACAGTAGGCACAGTGCCTAGGGCCTACGATGACCTTAAAACGGCCCTTCTCTAACATATAATGTTTAAGTAAAATACAAGTAACTCGCTTATTTTCACAAAATTGTGCATTAAAATAATTGATGTGTCTGGGTGTCCCTTTCTTAGACTACATATATCTGACTGAGTAAACTTCGTCCTTGTGGGACCACCAACAGTCCTCATCGATGGCTAGTAAACTCGGTGGCCCCTAATGTTGGAACCACACACTCGTGGCTACTAAAAAATGGACAGTGGTCACGAGTTTAAAAGTAGTCAATCTTTTTGTAGTTAAACACTGCTGAAACGTATGTAAATAAGGGGCCGTTCCAATGGGTCGGCAAACTAAACATATATTTAAAGGCCCCACTGCTATCTAAGGGCCCCACTGCTATCTAAGGACCCTACTGCTATCTAAGGGCCCCCACTGTTATCTTAGGGCCTCCACTGCTATCTAATGGCCCCATTGCTATCTAAGGGCCCCACTGCTATCTAAGGACCCTACTGCTATCTAAGGGCCCACACTGTTATCTTAGGACCTCCACTGCTATCTAATGGCCGCACTGCTATCTAAGGGCCCCACTGCTATCTAAGGACCCCCACTGCTATCTAAAGGCCCCACTGCTATCTAAGGGCCGCACTGTTATCTAAGGGCCCACTGTTATCTAAGGACCCTACTGCTATCTAAGGACCCCTCTGCTTTCTAAGGGCCCCCACTGCTATCTAAGGACCCCTCTGCTATCTAAGGGCTCACACTGTTATCTAAGGAATCTACTGCTATCTAAGGACCCCCACTGTTATCTAAGGAACCTACTGCTATCTAAGGACCCCTCTGCTTTCTAAGGGCCCCCACTGCTATCTAAGGACCCCTCTGCTATCTAAGGGCTCATACTGTTATCTAAGGAATCTACTGCTATCTAAGGGCCCCCACTGTTATCTAAGGACCCCTCTGCTATCTAAGGGCCCCCACTGCTATCTAAGGGCCCACACTGCTATCTAAGGACCCCTCTGCTATCTAAGGACCCATCTGCTATCTAAGGACCCTACTGCTATCTAAGGGCCCACACTGTTACCTAAGGGCCCCCACTGCTATCTAAGGACCCCTCTGCTATCTAAGGGCCCACACTGCGATTGTTATTTGTTCGAAATAAGTTTAAGTAGTGAATCATAAAATACAAACTTTCTGACTGAAGACCGACTCAAACAATTTTAATACACGGATAAATAAACAATCGTAAATTAAAACTAAACAAACTGTAATTAATATGAGAGCTTTAGGGACACAAGAAATCTTAACCCATTCTAAACTATTATTTTACTATTGTTTTCAAACTTTATACCACGGACTAAATTGTATATATATATATATATATATATATATATATATATATATATATATATATATATATAAAGAAACTGCTCTAAAATGTAACATAAATAAAGTTTAACACAGTTAAGTAATACATCTAATGAACAGTTACAATAAACTAAATTACTTTACATTGATAAATTTACCTTTGCGTATCACAATATTTACTAATAATCCTTTATAAAAACTAATGCTATTGTGCAAATAAACAACACATTAATCTCTGCAGAGAAAAATCCTAAAAGCTGGACAATGAGTTATCTTTCAGAAGAGTTAATCCTTTGTTGAAAAAAAAAATATTTTAAAATTATTTCATAAAAAAATAATACAATTATTATACACTTTAGTGCTCTGAAATGAAGTTCACTTTATTTCTGAAAAGCAGTGCAATCGGCATAAATCTGTATGGTTTTTCCTTTGTAGCCACTCATGCGGGGATGCTGTCTCCCTGACGGTGTTATTAGACATGGTTACTGCTACCCACTAGAGAAATCATGGACTATTAAGAACTATATTGCTAAAAACAACAACAACAACAGCAAACAACAAAAAACTTTTGAGCCAATGAAAATTATGTAATATAAGTTATTGCCATAAAGTTTAAATTTTTATTTATTATCTAGCTGACGTGCCGCTCGCTATTCATGTAATGGAAACAAATCCGATTATGTCTCTCAACATTCACACGCACTCATTTTCATTAATTCAAAATAATGACGTCATCAATACTCTCTAATGAAGACAGTCCATGGAAATACAGCTTAATTAGTATTATGATCAGGGCCGTTTTAAGGTCATCGCAGGCCCAAGGCACTTTTAAAGTCGTAGACCCTCCCCGATTTCATTTTTTCATATTTTTCAAGAATGCACCGGCACTTATTCGCCATTCTGGCTTTCGTAGGCCCTTGAAAAGTCCGTAGGCCCTAGGCACAGTGTCTACTGTGCCTATATGATAAAGCGGCCCTGATTAATATATATATATATATATATATATATATATATATATATATATATATCTTCTTTATTAAAGCAAACATTCAAAGAAAAATAATTCAATGTTTATTACTGAATTACTAAGTCCTTATTTCCTCTCCAATCATTGGAGAGTAGCAGTTACAGAGACCCCCAATAGAAGCAACGGTAAACACATTTCTGATTTTTTTTTCTAGCGATGTCTCTGGAAAAGCAGATATGGGTGGGGGGCGCGGAGGAAGGGGAGGCGCGTGGAGCTTGGGTAAATAATGATCGATGTAATCGATGGATATTGGAAAATGAAATCGAAGAAACACGAAATCTGAATTAGTTGGGGGTGATTTCAACAATGCCCCACTTGCGTTAAGGTTTCGCTACTCTGTTCAACTTATTTATCTCGTTGAAGCTCTCTACGATGATTGTCTCCCCTTGTATTGCTTTTTCTCTCTCCCCCCCCTCCCCCCCCCAATCCTTCCCCGCCCACCTCCATTACAATGATGTGTTGAAACTGTTGTTTTGGTAACTTGGGAGGGGCATGCGTTGTAAATTTTTGTTGATGTCAAGTTGATTAGATGACATCACGATCACTGGCCTCTTTTTGATGTCATAGTTGATTGGCGTCAGGGGCGGATACGTATAGGGCCTTCCTCTAAGTCTAAGACACTTAAGAGTCATTGTGCCGTAATGAAGTACGGTGGTCCCTCTTTTAATGACCCCCCCCCCAAAGCACCGAACTCTTGAGTACTTGCATCCAGAAGCGTGAGGTAGATTTTCTCGGCATGATGCAAGTCTTTGAAAAAGCCACCACTTAAATGTTTTTAATTTAAGAGGACATTATCGTATGCTGATTAAGCCACCTTTTAGCTATGCCGCCAGTCGCCTCGATCCTCCCTCCCCCCCCCAGTGTGTCAGGCACGCCCAGGCACGCCGAGAGGGGGAAGGGGGGTCATTGCCAGGGGGCCCGCATCTGTAAGGGGGTCTGGCCGCCCCGACCATGTCAATTTTTTCACGCCTTATTGTTTATTAAGGGGCCCGCAATGATGTCCTGCCCTGGGGCCCGTGTTGGCTCTCGGCGCCACTGGGCACGCCACTGCCTTGCATCTCAAAATGAACGCGAACGAGCCGTGTGAAAATGAAGTTTTTTTTTATTTAAAAAAAAAAGGCTGAAGCAAAACCACATCTGTATACAAGGCCGTAGCTGGGGGGGGGGGGGCTAGGGGGGCTGCAGCCCCCCCCCCCCAAATTAATTCTAAAAATCAAATTTTATTATAACATATACTTCTTTATCATTGTGTTCCAATTTTTTCTTATATAAAGCTCTCCGCATAGCCCCCCCCCAAACCGCACAGCCCCCCCCCCCAACAGAATCCTGGCTACGGCCTTGTCTGTATATATACATTTTTTGTGTCTTTATGTTTACTGGCCTGTACATGCTCGCTGATGTCTGTATGTTTTTTGTGTCTGTATGTTTGCTGGTGTCTGTATGCAAGGCCGTAGCCAGAATTTTTTTGGGGGGGGGGGAGGGGGGCTGTGCGGAGAGTTTTATATAAGAAAAAATTGGAACACAATGATAAAGAAGTATATTTTATAATATAATTTAGTTTTTAGAATTAATTGGTTACGGCCTTGTCTGTATTTTTATATGTTGTTTGCAACGTGACTTACTTTGATACTTTTTTGTCGGAAAATATATGATGGGGAAAAAAAGGGCTAGAAAAAATATATTTTGCGAAATTATTTTAACTAGTGAAGTTAAAAAAGCTATTATAATATCGGCTTTTAATTTCCGGAAGTTGTTAATTCAAACAACACATCATGGTGATGTTAAGAAATCAAACTCATTTGTTATTTGTACTTTGTTGAAAATGTTTTGATTTTTTACTGCAAAACTACAAAATCGTCGGTTTAATTGACGTTATCAAGTATCTTTATAAGTTATAAATTGTGTTATAAGTTTTTATTTTTCCAAACTTAAGCGTCTTCGTTAAAATACCTTCATAACAACTACATCATAACAATGGGTTCAGCAGGAGATTGGTGTTTGATAGAAAGTGATCCCGGAGTTTTTACAGAATTAATTAAAGGCTTTGGTTAGTGCAATTCAACACGATTATTTTAGCTTACTTAATTTTATTATTACAAAAAATGTATTACAATTGTTCGATGGCTAAACAAAGTCTGCCAAATTTTATGTAAAGAGTAGTAATCTAGGGTACTTTAATAGTAATAATACTAGTAACTAAAAAATAATACATAAATATTAATTATAGTAATAGGCAATACTTTTAAATTATATTTATTATCTGTAACATCACTTTCCATACTGTGACAGTGAATTTTCTTAGCTAAACCTCTTACTTATTCAATCTAGTGTCATAACTTAATAATTAAATTCAAAAGAAAGAAAAACTAAAAGCCGTTTAATACCTAATAAAAAAAAGTTATAATAAAAAAACATCACATTTAATTAAAATGGATTGTCTTTGAAATTAAGAAGAAAGTTATTAAACTCCTAGTCCTAGCTGGCATCATCAATATAATCTAGAATCACTTCTGCATCTTGCCTGGTGTCTGCCCAAGAGAAGTTTGCCATAAATTATAAAGAAAAAATGTAGGCACATTAACATATGAAATATATAATATAAAATTCTCTTTTGTATAGATATTTGTAGTTCAAATTAAAACGCTGGATGATCTTAATATTAAACTGGAAAGTGTCTTGAAATTGACATGATTCTTACAAATGTTAATCTACATTTTCTCTCTGTTAAGGGGACCATCTTTTTTTAAAATGAAAAGTAGGATGTATAGTTGCATGGTTTTTAGGTTTTGACCCTCAAGCCATTTTTTTGTGCGTAATAGTCTAGTTAATGTGAATTCGACCATTATAGGACATATTATGGATTGGGTCAACTTTGTCATTTGTTCATTTTGGCCAATTAAATGTGACTTATCTTTGTAACAATGATATTCAATATTTTAAACTTTTTTTTTTCCTTTAACACACAAATGTGGATCGCTTTGGTTGCTTTATTAAAAATAAATTGGTGATGTCATATTTATTACAGGCTGTAGAGGTGCACAGGTGGAGGAGATCTGGAGCCTCGACCCAGAAAGCTTTGAATCATTAAAGTATGTCGCTCCTTGTTAAATTTTGTTGTATATCAAAGATAAACCACAAAACGACATAACACCTGATATTTTCTATCACCATCTAAATGAATCATTGTTATAAATAAAATATTTTTAATTTTAATAAAACATAGATTATTTACTTAGACTAATTTGAAACATCTAATTTAAGTCATAATTTATAAAAAAAAATATATATTTGGCTTACAGGTCTATACAAAAAAAATTATCATTTAAAGCTTATTGTAAAATCCATTTTCTTTTCCAGACCAGTCCATGGTTTAATATTTTTGTTTAAGTGGTCTCCAAACCAAGAGCCTGATGAATCTATTGTTCAAGATAGCAGACTGCAGAAAATATTTTTCGCCTCTCAAGTAAGACTTTAAAAATGTTAACATAATTTGTTGGCAGTTTAATGTTAGTTGTTTTTTTCATTGTGATAGTCCTAATGAGTGCTTTTGCTAAATGAATTCATGAAGATAGCAAAATTATCTCAGGACAACTCCCAACTTTCTGTTTGAAAACTTTTATTTTTAATTGCCATTCAACTACCTGGATTGTCTTTTTATTAAATTACATAAAAAATATTTTCGGAAGAAACCAAGAATTTTTCTAAAGTATGTCAAATCAATAATGATTTACTAAAAAAATGGTTAAAAAAAAAATCAGCAATATTTTTTTGGGGTATTTTAAATTAATCTCCACTCCAGTTTATATGTTAATTTATTATAAAGACTATGTTACACAAGCTTCAACAAAAAATATATATATGTAATCAATTCAAAAGACTTAAATAAAACTCATGATAATAGACTAAATGTAAAGTGAAAATAGTCAATGAGTAATGTAAATGTTAAGGTCAGTGAGGTCAATAACAATGCACATTCTGTCTACTGATAGCTGCTCCATCTAAGACATTTGCAAAATAATGCGGCTCTTTGGAATACAATTAATCCACTGGAACCATAAGAAATTTGTCAGAATTATTGATATTTTAATTACAATCATTTTATTTTTAATAATTTAATTTCTACTTTTTTTGTGTTAAGTTTTTTTTTATTTTTTAAAAGTAAATTTAATTTTTGTTTTATTTCCTGAATTTTTATTCTTTTTTCAAGTACAACTGTATTATTCTTTGAGTGTTTAGTAAATGTTGTGTTAGTTGTTCTCAAAGGCTCTAGTTTTCTCTCTGTGTGTGACATTGATTTTAAAAAGAAGTTAGCCTTAAAAAAAGTCACTGACACAATAAATAATTTTTGTAATGTTTCTCAGGTCATCAACAACGCATGTGCGACTCAAGCCATTTTAAGTATCCTTCTCAACTGCACTCATGAGGACATTGAGTTAGGTGACACTTTGTCTAACTTTAAAGATTTTGCACAGGATTTGGACCCAGGGGTAAATTTTTGTCTCATTGAAACAAACTTACAAATAATAAGTCAGATGTATTCTAAAAATATATATATATTTTTTTTAACTTTGAAATTAATTTTTAGGAAAGTAAAAAAAACAACTTATGATGTGTATTATTGCTAATCAGTAGTTCCATAGTTTTATGATTTTTCAATAAAGTTTAGTTATCAGTTTTAATAAGTAGTTCCATAGTTTTATGATTTTTCTTTTTTATTTTGCCTTTAGCTCAGGGGCCTCAGCTTAAGTAATTCTGATATAATCAGGGAAGTCCACAACAGTTTTGCCAGGTAATTTTTTAACCTCTTTATCTAATAATGAATAGGAATTAAGAAACATTTTTTTTTGGCTATTTCCCTTCTCCTTTAGAATGTTCTGAATCCTTTGGGACAATTAGATAAAAACTTCTGGCTACTTTGAGACATCAGCACTGTTTAAATCTTGGAATTGAATCGCCACTCTGGCTGAGCCATTGTGCTAAATAGATTATCAGAAGAGCGGTACATAGGGGCATGTTTAATATCAAGTTGCTTTGAATGCATAATATTAGATACTGAACTATGGCCAGAAATAAAATTTCTGGAAAGTAAAGTTCCCTTGTCCATTGAGGGAAGTTGGGGCAGCGTTCATTTATTTTTTCTGTAGTCACTGATTTTTAAGTGATTGTGTGGCTAGCACAACTGAAGTCAGGATGCCATTTAAATCTGTTTTGGGCCTGGTGTACTTTCATAAGGTCTCGGGAAAATCGCCTTGATTCTCACCAAGAAATTAACGCAGAACCCTCAGGTTGACAGTCGAGCACTCTGCATAGCTTGACCATCAAATTTTATAAATTCTTAAAAAGATTTTCTTTTTTTTCCCCCAACATTTTTATTGTTTAATAACATTTAAAAAAAAACCAAAGTTTTACTCACTTCATTCCCATACAAAATGAAACCTATCTTAAAGGAATTATTTAAGTTTAGTTTTTATAAGATAATTAGTTAAGTGGGTAGGCAAAAATGAATTGAAATGAATCAATTCTTGCTAATGGGGAAAAAACTACAGATAGAGTAAAGTTGTTTTTTGTTAAATTAGTGTAAGGAAAAAATATGTAAAAGACATTCACGATTCTCTTGTTGTGCATTGGTTAGGATATTGTATGGGGGACTGTCGTGTACGAGTTATGAGAGCTGTGTTGGGTCAGCTGACGGGTTAAAGGGCATGGTGTGCTAATCGTAAAAGGAGTTCACGGTATGAGACCGGAACTAGTTAACACGGACTAGCCAGTAGTCTCGTGTGGGGGACGGTGGTCAGTAGTTGAAGTGTCACAGCCAGAGGTAGACGCTTGTAGAAGTTAGGCTGTGGATGTACACATGAGTTGTCGGGACTATTGTATTCTTGTGATGATTTAGTTTTTATGTATCTTGAAGGATTAAACTTACTTATTATTTTCGTTTTTGAGGAATACCGTGTTTGTTTTCCTGATTTGGATATTTAAGTATTGTGCTACTGTGTATTAGCGTGTGTGTTGTTCTTAGGGTCAGAGTACTGACACACGTGACGTAGTGACGATGTCAAATTAACGCCCCGATAAGATCCTTGTACATAACATTGGTGGAGCAGCAGTTTTGCTTGTATTATTAATTTGTAAACACAGGTTCCGTTAAAGAAAAAAAAAAAATGTCCCAGTTGCTAGCACTTGTTGAGGCTTGGGAGAGAATAGCAAGACACGCAAAAGAAGTAAGGATGTTAGAAGGTGAGGAACTAATTAAGTACGTAGATAAACAAATGAAGGAACGAACGAAAGAAAGAGAAGAAGAGTCATTATAGCGAAGGGAGGAGAGAGATGAAGAACTGAAACAGAGAGAAGAGGCATTATTAAAGCGATGGAAGGAAAGAGAAGAAGAGGCATTAAAGCGAGAGAGAGAGTATGAAATCAAACGGAGGGAACAGAACAATCAATTAGAAAAGCTGAGACGGCAGATAGAGATGAAAAAAATTGAAATGGGTCAAGCTAGGAACCTCATTTCAACCCCGTACTACACACGTGAGGTCAAGGCCTATGTTGTCGACAACCCCGTCTGTGACCTTATTGTGGGGAATATGTTGGATAACAAAAAGTGCTCAGACAATGACACATTACTCCGGGTTGGAGAGAACATGGCAGTGAATGACACTGAAGGCGTTGATGTCAGCAATGTAGCTGTGAAACGAAGCAGAAAAACGGCACATAATAAGCCGGAAACATCCGAAGCAGGTGAGAAAGTAACCACCAGAGCTACAGATGAAACTATCAGAGTCGGGCATAATACTGCCCATGAACAAGCCACGGACGCGGTAATAGAGCGCCCTGTTGATGCAACACAAATAAACGGCTGTAGAGACCATCATAAATCAGGACCTGTTATTAAAGATGTGGTCTGTGATAAACCATTTGTCATTCGACAGTCCAACGAAGCAAGTGGAACGCTAGGGGAGAGTAAATCACAAGATCAGAGAATTTTTTCTCTAAATGCTGAAGGTTCTGGCCCCAGACAGAGAAAACCTTTGCCTACTCCTAAAGCTATTAGTTCTGGTCTTCCTGTGCTCCATGACAGTAAGAGTAGTGTAGCTTCTGAGTGTTTACCTAACGAAAGTAACAATTTGTCTTCCAAAGAAAGTGTTAATCAAAGTAGAAACTTGTCATCTTCTAAAGATGGTGTGATTTATAGTAGGAATTTATCATCTACTATAGACAGTGCTAGTGAAAGTAGAAGTTTGGTGTCTTCTAGAGACAATGTTAGTCAAAGTTTTGAGGAAAATACACCAAAAATCAATCTCTCAGCACGCCAGAGTAGACAACAGAAAAATGAACATGTTGCTGAATCTTCTGATTTTGTTTCTATCAAGTTAAGACACCCTTCGCAACGAAATAACTCAGGAAGAGTTACTGCATCTGAAAAAAAAACAGCCGGCTATCTCAGAAATGAAATCATCTCTACACCAGGAGCCTTCATTTAATGAAAGCAGTAGTTCTGATAATACGCTCAACTCAGCACCTGAATTGCCTCACCAGGATAAAGCACCTAATGTGCCAGTATCGAAAGACAGTAAAGAGATGAACAAGGTTCTTACAGTTCCAAATACTACATTACAAAATAGCGGTGTTGACCATAACTCTGAGGAGATTCCATCAGTGGACAAACATGATGAGGACAGACAAAGTAGAAGGAAATCTCTTTCAATGCCAAAAGTTGCAACCCCAACAAATACAACTCGATTAATGAGAAGGATCAATAGGCCTCGCGAAGACTGTATGAAAGATGAAGGGCATCGATACAAACATGTGCGCAATGTTGTTCAGTCATTTTACAGGGCAGGACATAAGAGACTTATGAATGGATTTAGAGCCAGTACTGAACAATTATATCAACTGGGCGTAATGGTAATGTTGTGCCTTTTTACATTACTAGAATTACATGTCTGCCTGGGTAGGAGCTGGGTTTTTCAGCGATTCAGAAGATCATCTCCGACAATACAATCTATGGGGCCAACGCACTTGACTCAACAGCACTGTGGTAAAGTCGGGCTAGGTTCGTTTAAGATTCAGATAGCCTGGCGAGCTTATAAACTGTGCTGCGCTGTGAAGACTTTCTTCGTCGTCAGGAAAAAAAGACCCCTCGTCCACCGGCTCAGAAGGAAAAGAATTAAGAGAGCACGTCAAGAACTGCGTGTACGGACATTCAAACAAATTTCACAACGTTGCAACTATGTAGAGGATGTTATGTGGCATAAACGAAGATTTGTCAGCGATCAGATGGACAACAGGATAAGCGATGACTCATCAAACAGTAACAGTCATTGCTCTGATACTTTTCGGGTCATGACTAAGGATGGCATCCGGTCCTGCGCTAAGGATCGCACAATAGAATCTCCGTCAGTGAGGTCTATCAGCAGTAAACCACTGGCGGCCGAGACTCGTTATGCAACGCTTGAGAGAGTGGGTCTGGCTTTGGTTTTGTGCATCACGAAACTAGCAGAGTGTTTCTCGGGGTGTGCGGTCGCCATGTGCACCGACCACGCTCCATTCGCCTTCATCAGACAGAGGAAACAGATCAAACAGTGGCTCTTGGTTGCTACTGTTACAGAACGAGATTCGACATACAGCCGATATCAGGAGAGGACAATGTTATTGCTGACATCCTTCACCAGATGCTGCGCATAGACAGACGGTGGTGGTCTACACTTATACTTGCGTGACGTTTTGGGAAGAATACCTAGGACGAGCTGCTGATTGAACTTGTAGAGCAGACTCCAGGGTCTACGTAAACAATGACATTATTGTTATGTTTTTTTTTTCAGGAATTGTTTTGATATGTTGATGTAATTGATTATGAGTTTTGTTTCATATGCGATTTGGTAATAATGTTCCCACATGTATATTGATTGGTATATGTTGTTACCAACTAAGTTTATGAGATGGGGCTGAAGAATAATTATCGAGTTGTATATGAGTTAATAAGTGACAGTAGTTCAAAGGGTTTTGAATTATTGACTTTGGAGAATATTATGTATTATATGAGTTAATAAGTGACAGTAATTCAAAGGGTTTTGGAAGTATTGACTTTGGAGGTATTGGTGGTATTAAGTGCCAAACTCTAATATGTTTGACACTAAAGGGGCCATGGGGGAGTGTTGTGCATTGGTTAGGATATTGTATGGGGGACTGTCGTGTACGAGTTATGAGAGCTGTGTTGGGTCAGCTGATGGGTTAAAGGGCATGGCGTGCTAATCGTAAAAGGAGTTCACGGTAGGAGACCGGAACTAGTTAACACGGACTAGCCAGTAGTCTCGTGTGGGGGACGGTGGTCAGTAGTTGAAGTGTCACAGCCAGAGGTAGACGCTTGTAGAAGTTAGGCTGTGGATGTACACATGAGTTTTCGGGACTATTGTATTCTTGTGATGATTTAGTTTTTATGTATCTTGAAGGATTAAACTTACTTATTATTTTCGTTTTTGAGGAATACCGTGTTTGTTTTCCTGATTTGGATATTTAAGTATTGTGCTACTGTGTATTAGCGTGTGTGTTGTTCTTAGGGTCAGAGTACTGACACATGTGACGTAGTGACGACGTCAAATTAACGCCCCGATAAGATCCTTGTACATAACACTCTTGTCAGATTTTTAAAAATTTTA
>JAGDYQ010000107.1:2325328-2372988 GCA_021962125.1 Bulinus truncatus | reverse complement strand
TTTTAATATTTTTATGTTTTGTTATGTTGCTGGCTTGACATCTGACACTGTTTCATTGACTTTTTTTTTATATTCCAGTGTTAAAAATGTCAAGGATTTAGAATCCTGGATATTTTATCCCTAGGCATAGAAGATTTTATTCTAAAAAAATCTGACTTGTGTATATTGAATTAATATGTGACATGACTATGTTTACCTGCACTTTTAAAATATATTTTTCATGTCTCACTTTCAATCACATAAGTACATTGCAGATAATACATTTAATTAACTTGAGTACTCCATGATATTGTAAAAAAAAAAAAGAGTAATTTTAGTTTTAGAATGCGTTTGAAAATTTTGGCTGGTGTTTTTATTGTTTTTTAATGTGGTTAATAATATGTAAAAAGAAATATGTTTGAAAATGGCAGGTACAAGAAGGATCTCCCGGACACAAGGCTGGTCTTGAGGCATTTTTTGATTTTATAGTTGCAATTGGAAACACTCGCTTGGTAAATATCAAATTATTGCTCTAAAGTGGGACCCTTTTAATAATTTTAAAACAAATTTTAAGAAAAAGTAGTAAAAGAATAAAATTTATGGTGCTAAGTCTCAATTTTTCCCACTTTTATGAATCAAATCTGTTTATTCACAGAATCAGGATAATGATACTTTAAAAGAACTTTTAAGAAACAATGTTGAACGTCCACTGAAGGTTACAGTTTACAGCAGTAAGACACAAAGTGTAAGAGAGGTCAACCTAGTGCCCTCACATAATTGGGGTGGCCAGGGTCTTTTGGGTGTCAGCATCCGATTTTGTTCATTTGAAGGTGCAAATGAAAATGTTTGGCATATACTGGTAGGTATTACTTTTAGCTGTTCTGTTAATTGTATAAACCTCATAATTTAAAAGTAGTGTATTCCCAGAATATAATATTTTAAAAGAATATTTTATATTCATAACTATTGAAAATTAAAAGAAATTCAAGGATTGAACTGAAAAAAAAAAAAACATACTTTTTTTTTTACAAACAATCCCTAAGAATAGACATAATATAACTACCTTTCTGTGTTCATTTTTACTTAATATTATCAGATGCTCTGAAGTCAAGCATTACTAGGGATATCATTTTCAATATGTGAATGTTCTTACTGTTATTCTGCAGGAAGTGCAGCCAAATTCACCAGCTGATTTGGCAGGGCTACGATCAGACACAGACTTTGTGATAGGTGCAGACTCAGTTTTACATGAGGTTTGTTGCTGTTCCTGTATCTTTTCAACCTTCTCATTTTGACAGCAATCACTAAATGGCCCAAACTACAGATGCCGATTTTTGGAAACATTTCACTTCAGTGATAAATTTCTATGCCTATTTCTAAAGGAATCGCAAAAAAACCTGTAATTTATTGTTGAGAAATAATTTCTACACATAATCATGTTAGATTTTTCATCCGCTACACAAAATCTTGTTAGATTTTTCATTTGTTTCTAGACTTTGCTTTTTCATTTCTTACTTTGAGGGCTAGGGGTGGAAATGATACATTTTTGTCAGATCAACAAGTCTTCCAAAACGAATATTTTTGATATAATCGAGAGCTTGAAAATGAAAGAATATCCTAAGTAATTATTTAATTTTCTGGTATTGTAACTTTATTTTTGTATGTGTTTGTTTTCACAGTCAGAAGATCTATTTACATTGATTGAGTCTCATGAAGGGAAAGCCTTGAAGCTGTATGTCTACAACACTGAAACTGATGCTTGCAGGGAAGTGACCATCACACCAAATGGAGCGTGGGGAGGAAAAGGAAGGTCCGAAAAATTGTTATAAAAGTTTAGCAAATGCTCGTTTACTTTGGTTTTAAATGCTGCATTCATTTTAGTTACTAGTTTCATTAGCCGTATTCTAAATTATATTTTGATACAGTATTTGCAAATTATTTTTTTTCCTTTTTTTTTTTTTGTAGCTTGGGTTGCAACATTGGTTATGGGTATCTGCACAGAATTCCCAAAAGACAGTTTCCTTCCAACCAATCTAAAACCGTGACGAATGTGGTGACTCCAACAGCTCCTCCACCATCTCCACCAAGGGATGGCTTTTCTGAGGCTAGTGTTGTGACTATTTGATTGTGCTGTATCATTTTAATGGATTCGTAGAAATCGTTTTCTTTACAGGATTTATAAATGTCAACAATTTGAAGTTTAAAAAAAAACATAATAAAAAATTGCTATGATCTGAAAAATATCAGTATAAAGTAATTTTATCAAATGTCTGTTTTGTTTTCTTTTGTTTAATATTCTTTTGATTCAATCGGCATGCAGATCTGGTGATAGCCCGAACTTCCCAATTATTTTTCTAGTTTTCATTTTGTGTTGAATGGGAGCCAACAACGCATCAACTCTTTTATTTTTATATTGATCAGAATAGATTCAGTAATTTCAAGTAAATTTTATCAGTGTAATGTCTGATATTTATTCTCTGGTCTTGTGTGCCCATACGTGGGTTTATGAAGACAGAAACTACACAAGTTTTTCCTGCTTTGCAGTTTGCTATGGTCTTTACGCTCAAAATGTTTAGGCTGGGCCACATGTTATAACTATATTTTTTTCTGTTATTGTTATCGAAATTCTTCTAGTTTATAAAAATTAATTTTCTCCATGTATATTTCATGACCAATAAAAAAACTTTTTTATACTTTTAATTTTTTTTTCTTCTTTGTTCAATAACTGTTTAGGTTTTCTTCTTAACAAATTCAATAAGCTCAATCAATATTAATCCAAAAAAGAACTTTCTACTTTGAGAACTGTATAACAAACTTGGCTTGGTTTTTTATGAAATGTCTGCCCAACTTTTTTTTTCTTCAAAAAATGTGTTAAGATTCACCTTTGTTTATCATAATAATTCTTGACTTACTATCAACCCCTTTCCATTAAATCCATTCTAGACAGCTTTGTATGGAGACAGTTTTTGTTAGCAATTTTATCATATTTAGGTGTTAGTATTAAAAGTTAGCTTTATCCATTTATAGGTGCCTTTGACTGGATCACCACACCAGCCAAATATCAACTCTGGATTGGCCCAGCTTTCACTTAACACAGGTATTTCTTCAGTTCAGATCTTTTATAGTATTTTCAATGGGAACTAGACCAAGAATTTTTTTGTTTGTTTCTAAATACTAATGGCAGGGGTATAGTTTTACCCCAAGATGCCAATATTGTTTTTCACACCTGTGGATTACTGTATCATCTTTTATTTTAAAGGTGCCCCAACCATCCCAGTCATTCCTCAACACTTTAACCTGCCATCACCGCTACCTAGTATTCCTTCAGGTAATTGACACTTAATCATTATTACCTAATTTATTTAACTAATTAGTAGAATCTTGAATACAGTTTGCAACTATCTGGCTTTCTGGTTTAAAAAAAAAAATATTAAATATAGATGAAGTGAGGGATTTGGAGTTTAAAAAAAATTATTTGTATTGGTTTGGGGGGGGGGGGAATGAGTATTTCTAGAGCTTAAGCTGTATCTCACATGCCCTTCTGCCATAGCTGGGTGGATCGTCAAGAGTTGGCCGTATTAATTATTTCATTTTGTTTGATAGAGACAAAATTTTAATTGTTTGAACTCAGAGTTGAGCTGATGTTTCTGCCAATACTGGACACATTTAATATAAGAAGTTAATTTTTATTAATGTTTACTTTTTTTTTTCCAAATTGTTTTTTAGGCTTGCCACACCCAGTTGGTATACCAAATTTAACAAACTTACCCGGGTTGACCAATCCTATATCACTAACAGGTATACTGCCAGCAGCAGCCTCTGTAGGCCCTCTGCCTTCAGGTGTGTTAAATTTTCTTTTTAAAACTTTGGTTCCGAGAAAATTTAGCTCAGTGAAATCAATAGTATTTACTATAGTTGAAAATCTTTCTCTTCTAATATTTTTATTCTGTGATGTAAACTTTTTAATGGTTTCACCTTCTCTGAGCTAATGGGTTTGCATGTCCTCTAATCTAGTAGCTCAATTTTTGGACCTGTTCTGATAAAGTGTGATGGCTTAAATTTCTATATTACAATATACGATTTTAATAATTTTGAGTCCATGAATTAATATCTTGTAGAATTATGAATCGTATTACTGTTGATTAATGTTTTTAAAGTGGGTAAAAATTCCCCCCTTGGATAAGCATGTTAAATTAAATAAAATACAGCACCAGTGCATTAGTGCGCAGAAGTGTGAAGCTTTTTTTTAGTCTTAAACTGACAAGCTTAATGAGGCTAATGTATGCAAACACAAAAGCAAGTCTTAATTCTTTCTAAACTAAAAAGTATTAATTAAAAAAAAAAAATAAGTGAAAAAATAATTTATTATATACAAATATTTTTATAAATTATAATTCCTAAAATATTAAATGTGTGGGATTACAATGTACGGAACCAAATGTCTTTACGATAGTTGATGACTGGGAATAAAAGAATAAATAATCTATACCTGATTAGATGGGCACTTCGGCTTCTGTCTTTCAGGTAAATATAAATAAAGGGTTATTGTCTGCATAGGAACATGATTATTAGGATTTCATTGTTACCTGAGCTTGAATTCATGTGAGGAGTTAAATTATTTAATAAATGTACTACTCTTCTATGGTGTAACTGCTTGTTTGAACATTTAATTAATCTGAGTTTAATTAGTAGTAATTATAATTTTTAGTTGAGGAAAGTTTTACATCATAGCTATAATAAATGCATTCCTTTATGGTTTTTTATATCTTTAGGTCTGTCACAGTTTCCAAGTTCCTTGCCTGCGCCAGCCCCACTGCCTAATTTTGCCCTGCCCACCACTCTTGTAGGTTTTGACCCAGCTCATGTTGTGTTACCTGGGATCAACTCGGTTACACCAGCCATGCCGTCAGTTCCTAAAAATGTTTCATCAACAGCTGGGGACAGTGGCCATGGTGACCACCACGGTCACACTCATAACGACCATGGACACGATCATTCCCACGATGACCATGGACACGGACATTCTCACGACCATGGTCATGGTCATTCTCATGATCATGGACACTCCCATGACTACAGTGGTCATGGGCATTCCCATTCTGCTGAGCATCACCATTCTGCCGTTCCTAATGGTGTACCTGAATCGCAAAACAATTCTACATCTTAGTCTTATTAATGTTCCTTAAAGTGCTTTTTTTTCCTAATCATTTCTTTGAACTATTTAATTAACTAATTCTGAGTTCACACATAAGACCAAGGTATTATTTTTATTACGTGTACTTGTTTATTTTATTTTTATTTAAAAAAATTTTTTTTTCCATCTTACACATATTGGTTGCTAAGAAATTTTTATATTTATCTGAATGTGTTGACAAGAAAATTGTTCAAGAAACGTAACCTGATAGTTTATACAACAACTGTATCATCAATTTGTCAATTGATATTGCTTAGTAGCTGAAATATGTATAGTTCTAATCAATTCACATTACAGATAAGTCACTCTAATATCATGTATATCATCTTATTTTCACTAAAGATGGTTTATCTTAGCTTTCTTCACTTCCTAAGGGTAAAGGGAGGTAATAAACATTAACCTTTCACAGCTGAGGCTTACCACTACCAGATATAAACAATTAGTTACGCTCATTAGAAAATATCTATAAAAATCAGTTTCGCTCATTAGAATAATCTATAAAAATTAGTTATGCTCATTAGAATTTATCTATATATGCTCATTAGAGTTTATCATTATAGCTTGTATGTGCAGTTCTGGTTTCATTTTTAACTTGATGCCCAGTAGGATTGTACTTTTTGTTTATCAAACTCAATCACAGGGTTGGTTGCTTTTTGAAAATACTGTAGCTAGGGCCAGCTGAACAAAAAAAAATTGTTAATGATATGTATGGGACAGAACCACCAAATGGGTTGAACTTTTTTTTTAACCCTGACTAAGGCTGATGGTTAGCTGTGTGCAGTGGCTTCAAGATTGTCCATCGGTCAGATTACATTAGGCATTACAGTTGACTCTAATAGTAAAATTTGTTTCTATAATAAAATTAGTTTTTTTTTATTAATGCATTTTACAGTTGAAGGATTATTTATGCGGTGTCTGTAAATGAACTTCAAAATCATCCATAAAATTGTTAGTTTCAGCTCACATTGTCATTATTACATAATCCGTTAAATATTTTAAACTGTTCGAAACTGTAATTGATGATTGCATATGATTGTTTATTAAATAACGACTTTTCTTAATCAAGACTGGTTAAGTTTGTAACTTAGTTATCTGTATTACCTAAATAAGTTTTTTTAAAATTTTCCTGAGAGCCTAAATACTGAAGTTAATTTCTGACATGCGTAAATGTGATACTTTAATGATTTTCAGCCATTTTGCTGTAACTACTGCAGTAAAGTTTAATATTAAATATGTTTTTTTGGTATTGTCAGCTGTTAGTGAATTTGAATTTAATATTCCTTTATATATATATAAATATTATAATTTTTTATACAGCTCATTATAGTGGCTCATTGTTTGGTGAAAGTGAGTGCAAATGACAGCGTTAAAAATGTCATGGGGATCATCTTTTTTTATTTTAAACCTTAAAAGTTCAGTCTGCATTTTACTTGCAAAAGTTTCACCCATTAAAAAAATGTAACAAGTTATTTATTTTTTAAGATCTGCATTAGTTGTGGCATAACTGTTTTACTTGGTTTTGTCAACATTCTATCTGCCACTATCGAAGTCCTTAGCAATTTTTTTGTTTACATCGTTTTCGGTACAAATAATCTAGAAGTGTCATTTGCAATTTCAGTGCAATTTCAGTGGCCACATATATTTTCACTTTGTATCATTTATCTGCTTGTGTGATTTTGGTCTTAAAGCTTTTATATTAGCCCTTACTTTAAAATGTAAATATTCTATAACTTTAAATTTGATGTTTCTATAATTGTAAAAATTATTTTTTTTCAAATGGGATGAGGGGGCAGATGAATGCAATGAGATTTTGACAGCTAAAAATATCGAAAGCAAATATTTTAATGGCACCGTTACGCCATGTGATAATTGTATGAGGTGGAGAATGTTAAGATTTATCTGTTGTTTTTATTTCTCTCCTCCCCTTTTATTGCAACTCTTTAAGCGTGTACTAAAACTGCTGTTGATTCACAATCTATGTTCTTTCTGCCAGGGTTTTCCCTGGCCGATTTCTTAATGAGAATGTTTATTTTCCTTTTCCAGTTAAAATTTTATTGTTTATTCAATAATTCGGATAACGTTATTTAAATTAAAAAAAATAATTTTTTTTTGTTGTTTAATTTGATGTTATGCTTAAAAAAATGCAATGGTGAGAATGTTGTGAGGAGATGAAAAAGGAAAAAAAAAAAATTTGAAATTGTGGTATTGATGTTATTAGAGGGTCATATTGTGTTGACATGGATTTGGCATGCCTGGCCTATATTGCCAATGACGACACATAACATGACTGTTGCAATAGTACCGTGCCACATTGATGCTGTCTGTAGTTGACTGACATTACTGAACTGTCACTGATTTGACATGAGATGTTGAGAGAAAGGGGTACATGGGATTTCAGTTGTAGATTTATGGGAAGAAATAAAATACTTTCAAAACACAGCAATATTATTGAGAGTTTTCCTAATAGCATATTAATTAATATTTATTCCAGATAAATAAAAAAAAATAACTTTCAGACATACACATCGAAATATCATGATCCCCTGTTTTGTAATACAATAAAATATTTTTTGGTACCCAAAAGTACGAAAATGAAAATTTATTTCATTTTACTTCATGAAATGATTTATGGTTAATTGTAATGGGCTCATTTCAAACTATAAGATAACCTTTTTTCCAAGGGGGGTGCTTATCTGTTAAAAATTGTGAAGAAATTACCATGTGTAAAATCTTTAAAACATAAACAATGTTTTTAAGTAAATATGTACAAATATTTTTATTTAAAGGTATACATAAACAAAGCATAATGATCTCTTATAATATCACAAGGTTTACAGTCAAATTTACCAAATGGAAACGATTTTTTGCAAAGCAAATAAATACATGTATTCACAAATCAGTTTAGGCAAATCCACATGAGCTATGCATGATGCATTTTAAGCCCGAATAGCCTCACCCACATCTTGTGTAAGGCTAGAATGACTTAAAACACTTCTTGCATAAATATATACATATATATGTATATATATATATGTATATATATATGAAGCATTTGGCGTTCTACAAGCAACACAACAGCTCATTATGCCATGGCTACAGAAACATTTCACCCAGGCCAACAAGGACTAAGGGAACTTTATTTACTTTATTATATGAAACTTTTAGAACCATTGTAGCATAACTCATAAAGTGGGTTAGGCTAGTCTAACTTGAAAACGCTTCATATATCTACACTTCAATGTGCAAAAGATATTCTGGCATCACAGTGACTCCCACCTTTTATGTCAGGAAGTCCCTCACTGACACATAAGCACCCTTAAATTTGAGGAAAATTTTGAAATAATGTAGACCTACATGACAAAAATTTAGAACGATAAAACAAAAAAAAACATGTTATCCTCACCAACATTATACTCGTTACAATTATCACATGAACAAAAGAAAAAACCCCTATAACTTCAGATTTGGGATAGAGCACAAGGCTGCCGATATAAAGGAGGGGGGGGGGGTTATGGTTCAAGTCCTAAGAGCTGTTATGTTTCTGTAATGTGACGTAGGATAACTACCTGGCAAGGGAAGGCAAATGGTCTGCCCCCCCCCCTCCCCAAGCATGGGATAACTAGTAAAAAAAAAAGTAGTCAACTCACCAGATGAATTAAGAACAAAAGGTGATTGCTGGCGCTTTGGTTGGCAGCCCAATCAGAGTGGGAAATGTTACTGTTACATCCAAAGAGGCACCATTTAGGTTTCTCTTCCATGGCCAGTGCAGGCATGGCTATGGCCAGGAGGTAGAAAGGCCACTATTTCATTGGTGGTTATATAGGATCAAGATCAGGGATAGGATAATATAATAGGATAAACAAAAAACTTGCACTCGGGTTTTAATCGGGAATTATCTTCAAAATCTGAATTAATCTTGAGATTTCATGCTCTGCATATTTTTTGTCCGTCAGTTGACCTCCTTTGAAGACTTTTGATTTTTAAATTAATTTTGAAATTTTTGAAGCAACTTTGCAACTCCAAGGGTTGTAGCTTTGTCAACTGCTGTGCCGACAGAGTCAGGGGGCACTGTCGTTTTCTCTTTTTCACCTTCATCGTCTATATCAATAACTACCTCGTCCACATCAAGGTCTAATTTTCCGTTAGTAATTGCTAGAATCGTGAAAGGCCTGCTTGGCGCCACCGGGATGATGTCCTGAATTTTCTCTGGCTGGATTGTTACCAGATTTTTGTTGAAGTTTGGGTAATCGCTGATTTGTCGTGGTTTCCTTTCCTGGCTTTTAATAAACTTGAGATAGTCTTGAAAACTCTGAGACATCTCATCGTCATCACTGGAAACTGGAACGAGGCTGGGTCGATCTCTTCGATGAAAGCCATATTTATTATAAAAATCTGAGGAGGCCTCGAGCCTTTGAAAGGGAAGTTCACTTTCAGATTCTGAATTATCTCCCTGATGATCAGCTTCTATATTTATTACTGTATGTGGATTATTATTGGAGCTGCTCTCTGTGCTGTCTATGTTGAACACTGGATCATCAACACTATGTTTCTTATTCTTTTTCTTAGCTCTTGCCGGCACCTTAAATGATTCTGTATCTTTTCTCTGAGATGTTCCGGATGACTTATCCTCTAATATCTGATCACTTTCAATGGCACCCTCATAATTTTCTGGGACATTATCATCAACTTTTTGTATCAAACTATCATTATCTTCCATGGCATCTGCCTCCTTCTCTGTGCCATTTTCATATCACTGTCTGTGTTGTATCATGCTCACTATTATTATTTTGAAAGCTATCATTCTCTGAGCCGTCTTCATCCATTTCTGAAGTATCACTGTTTGTAGCGTCATTGTCATTAACTTCACTTTCTGTTGGATTCTGCTCATTTTCTAAATCATCTTCTACATTGTTGCTATCATCTTGCTCAATGACAAGGTCTTCTTTCTCCCCCATCTTTCTTTGGGTTTTGAAAGCTTCATGATTTTTTTGGGTCTTTGTGGTATGGAGATGATGGTCTGAATTAGTGACATTCTCCTCTTTTGAAGATCTTTTTTGTCTCATGGCTTTATTCAGACTTTTAGTCTTCACTAAATTTGAATGATCTTTCTTGTTATCTTGGCTGCTTGCAGGAATGAGATCTTTTGATTTTTCGACATTTGTTTTTGGTCTGATTCTTTCATTCAGATTGGTATCAGTTTCTTTAAATGCATTCTGTTCGTCGCCTGTTTCCTCTGCATCTTCATTTTCTGAATCCCCCTGAACAGAATCTGTCTCACTTTTTTCACTATCATCATCTTTCTTAATGTGTTTATGTAACATTTTCTTTAAGTTCTCTTTATTTTCATCATCTCTAGCTTTGGGAGTCATACCGTCATCATCATCTTCGCCACTGTCATTCATTGCAGAATCAGAATTTTCATCTTCACTGTTGTCAAGTGCAGCTACGCTAGGTGAAGTTTCATCATCACCCAAGTCCAACTCTTTATCCTGATGAGCAGTTTGGCCGTCTTGACTCTTTCTTACCTCATTTTCATTTGACAAAGAGTGAACATTACTTCTGCTTTGAGATTTGATACTTCGTGAATTATCCTTGTTTTTACTTTGACATTTTCGACGAGAGTAGAGATTTTGTCATCGGCTTTTTACTTAGGAATTTTGCCCTGGCTGAGTCTTTTCAGTCTGGGAAGTATTTTGATATTTTTAAACTCATCTTCAAATACTGTATATCAGTGACACTCTTTAGATTGAAATTTTGGTGTGCCTATTGGTGATTTGTGCTTATTCTTATTGCCATCATTTGCTTCAATTTCAATTAAAACTTTCATTAGGAAGAGATTTCTTTTAGATTGGATTCCAGGAGTAGTTTGAATCGTCATGATGTTGTAGATAGTGCTTTTCCCACCAACTTTTTAAGCTGCTTGCCAGTTTTGATTTGGCAGCTCCATCTTGAGTTTTCTCTTCTGGTAAGTGGCCATCTAGTAAGTGGGGTTGTGTTTTAATTTCTGCAGCTCCAGATGATTGAGAAAGAGGCTTGGAAATTTCATTCTTTTTCAAAGCTTTGTTTCCATTATTACCTTTACTTTGAGTTTTTGAGGGCTGAGATTCAGCAGAATCATCTTCATGTAAACTTCAGGTGTTATCTAACAAGAATCTAGCCTATCCCTTCCTCATCTGTGTCACTGCTGGCGCCATCATTGGCTTTGATCTAGTTGTCAGTAGCCACTCGTTAGATCATTCTGTTAATGTGTTTTGTTTCCTTAGGCTCTTTTTTAGCATCAAGAACTTCACTATCTTCCATCTCTTTAGGTTGCTTTCGTAATTGTCTACAGTTTCATCTGGAGCCTTGTCAGTTTCATCCACTTCCTCGCTTCACCCTCCTCAGTCATTGAGAGCCTGATCGTTATTATCTCCATTGCCTTCTTCTTCATCATCATCATCATCTGATCTTAGGATTTTCATTTTCCCAACAAGCTCACTTTCTTTGTCCCTCAGCGCTCTTTGTGCCAGGAAGTAAATTCAATATCGTTATCCAGTTTGGTAACTTTACCATAGTCTTTTTTAAGGCACCTGTTAGAAATGTGTGCATCAACTTTCTTTTGGATGGCAGGCTCTTAGTTTTTCTTTTGTCCCTGTAGATAGTTAATGGCTTCAGTAAGAAGGTATTTCTAGCCTTTGATTCTCGACTGAATTGAAATGACTTTTCTTAGTGTCAAAATTATTCCTCTTGCTTTTCTCAACTCCCAGCTATTGTCTCCCTTTGTTTGGGTGCAATATTGCTTTGGTTCTTGTGTTTCCGTCTGATTGATCAGAGGCCTGATCCAGATAAACATCTGTGGGATGCTTTTGGCATTTTCACTGAAGTCTTGAAACCATAATCTCAGGAACTGGTCCGGTGATGGAACCAGAAGATAAAACCCTGGACAAAGAGTTTGGACAGCTGTTGGGCTCTGTGTTGCACCACTTACCAGTGGTGGCGTTACATTGATTTCAGCTTTTGTTTCGGTTGCCGACTTGGACTTGGTTTTTGGACTCCGACCTTTTGAACTGGTGGTCTGTGATGGCGGATTATGGGAAGAATTTTTCTTTGCTTTGATTTACTAAGTCTGATAAATGGAAAGGCAGCATTTGTGCTTTTTAACTTTTTGTTCCAGGCCGGTACTTCAATAACTGAACCATGATTATCGTTGACTCTGTCTGCAGCAGAGACATCGTCAGCTTCAGCAGCATCATCACCACCCTCATCAGCGACAACTTCAACAGCATGGTATTGTCCTGTACAGTCACATCACCAGTGTCATCATTCAATTCTTCCAGTACATCTGTTTCAGTGTTATTCTCCTTGTCTTCCCTTCATCATCATCATCTTCTTCTTCTTCCATCACTTTCTTCACTGAAAGGGGACAAGTAGCCACTTTCGTCAACATAAGGCGATACGCTCAACCGCCTTCTTTTTCTGGTATTTTTAGACTGGCTAAGGGCTGCCTGACGGCAGCCTCGGCATGTAAATGGATTTTCTTGTTTTGTCTATTATTGAGAGTACTGAATCCTCTATAGATGCTCTGTGTTTCTGGGCCATTTCTTAAACAGTGACATTACATTTTTAGCGCGTTGGCTCTGCGCAGGATATTTACTGGGACCAATGACTTCATGTTGCTTCGACTGTTTTGTTTTGGAATGGCCCCAGAAGCGATTCTGTGACTGTTTTCGTCTTTCTGCTGGATCAGTGTTCTCTTCCCCTTGTGAATCACTGTCTTCCACTGTATCATCTTCTTGTCTGCTGGATGGTACCCTGCTGTTGCCATGACGGGGGGAAGCCATTGCTCTCTTAAATTTATGCAGAGGTTTAGCTGTTGAGTTCGACCTGATTTGAGTAATGGCTGTATCAGCTTCACTTGGGTCTTCAATGATGTCATCATCAGTTGCAGCAATGGTATGTTGAGCTCGACTCCTGGCATACTCTAAAAGTGCACTTTGAAAAGCCGACTGAGCAGCAATTTTTTTTCTGAAATGACAGTAATGAAGATAATAAGCTGTATTAAGCTGTAATTTGAAAAAGAACAACAACACAAAAACCCATCTTAGTAATTTAAGAAGGGAATCCAGAATATTGTTACCTATTCTGATACAGTTAATGGGTCTTCTCTAAACTAAGACATTCCTATTTGATTCTTAGTACATATTTATAAAACATATTTTTTTTTGTATACTTAAAAATAGGTTTGATTGGGGTCCTAAGAATCTGATGAGAAATAGGGAATCAGGTACAAATTATAGATCCTGATAAAAGTTCTGATACATGGTTCCAATGAATTGTCCCATCACTAATGAAAATAAGACAGGGTAAAGTGTTTAAAGAAAAATAACTTTATCCCTCAATCTTGTAATGTTGTGCAGAGTAATTTACCTTTCCCTTGTTGCTGCTGTGTTAGCTTTCAGTGATTGCTTCCCCTTGATTACTGCTACAGGGAGAGATTGTAACTTTTGAGCTGCACGGAGTTTCTCCATCAGACTTTGGCCAGAATTTGTTGCAGCCTCTGATCCATTCTCCATGAGTTTGCTTAAAGCAGGGTTGGGATGGACTCGGCTTTTAGCCAGACCCCCTTTGGCAGGGCGCATCGCTTGAATAACAGATATAGCTACAATACGAAAAATATATATTTCAGTCAGAATAATATCTAACATGGAGTAATCAAAAGGAAAATGACAGAGATAGAGAGGGATGGTAAAGAGAGAGAGAGAGACATGGGAAGATTATAAAAAAGAAAAGTTTCCAGGACAGATGAAGTGAAGAATTTCTCATCAGCTTATGTAACCTTGGACATATTAAGAGACTGAGTGGTTATCACAATGACCCTGCCACCTTTACTTCCCCCAACTTAAAAAAATTGTACCCATTTAAAGCTGGGTGGACTTGGGGAATTTTCAATCAGCTCTCACCAGGACCTAGGAAAATTTCCTTGGTTCTCACAGAGCACTGAGCCCTGGTCGACGCTCAGGTCGACGGTCGAGCACTCTACACCTGGGATGGCTATCGGTCAGCTAAAGCTCACTATGACATCCAGCAATGCTAATTACTAAAGGAGCTTAGAGAAGGTATCTGTGAAAAACAAAAACCCACAACCATTCAGTAAAAGTACTGTAGATATAGGGAATGTGCTGATCGGCTTTCAACTTTTATAGGCAATGAACTGGATGAAAGCTCTTGGTAGTATAGATAATAAAACATATAGATGAATTCAGTACGAGTCCAGTAACATTGTAAATAGATCATAATATAAAAAGCATCAAGTAAAAATCATGTCATAACTTTATAATGAATGGCTGTTTTTATTTAAAAAAATTTTTTTTTTTGCATAATTCGTACCTGTTTTTTCCAAACTTTTTTCTTTTTTCACAACACTTGATCTAGCCGCATGCCATCCTTTTCCTTTGGTGCGGCCTTTGGGCTCATGGCGGGCTTAAAAAAAAAAGAAAATTAATTCAGGTAAAAAAAATAATTATTGAAGGTTAGATTGGTATTTCTGTGTAGGATGGTGATATGCTCCAATGATGCAGCTAAAATATTTAATATGGATAATAATCCTTATTACATAGGTATAGCATATCTAATTAATCACCCCCCCCCCCTCAAAAAAAAAAAAAGAAAAAGAAAAAAAAAAAGTAAAAGTTTAGATTTTTTAAAACTGGAATTTCTAGGAAATCTTTCAACGCAATGAATGTTTACTGGATGTAGTTCTACGAAATCTTACAATGTAATACATAAGTACCAGACATATTTCTTAGAAAAAAAAAATTCTTATTACCATCTGCCATAGCATAAACTTTTCTCCTTCCTTCTGTTCGTTCCTGATAAGACAAAAGAAGATATTAATTAATATGATAACATTTTTGTGTGTGCATCAACTGATAATAATATACGCATATTTTTATTCAAGTTCTAAGTGCACTGGCATACATATCACTTAGCACAAAACTTTACATGGAGATTTCATGGAGAATAACAAAAAACATGCTTTCCTTTTAAAATATCAGAATACTTTTTATGATTTCGTTCAAATTATTTAATTGGATTTATTTATTTTATAAAATAATATATATATATATATTATATATCTCTATACTTATAAGGCGCATTCGTTGTCTGTCTGTCTGTTCCCTTATAACTCAAGATCCAGACAAACAAATAACGTGAAATTTGTTACACATACACATAATTACATGGGGAAGGTTATAGGACAGGTTTCGTTTCATCTCGATGGGTAGTTTAATTGTAATTAATTTTTTTTTATTTTAGTATTTTACTATATTAAAGTAATCTCCACGGCGCCATAAATAAAATTCCTCTGTGATGTCATTTCCTGATGATCGAATAGAACTTGCGCGCTGGTGCTGTATTGTGCCTTTGTGATGCAAAGAATTGTTGATGTTTTTTCATGCTCTCTGATGTGTACAGTTTGAGGAAGGTAAAGGAATGAAGAAGGATTTTAGAAGAAGTGAGGGAGAAAGGAGGGAGGGAGAGAGGGGGTAGGGAAGGAGAGAGGATGGGAGAAATGGGAGGGACTGAGAGATAAAGAGAGAGAGAGGGGGCAGGGAGAGAGAGAGGGGGGAGGAGGAAGGGAGGAAAGTGGAGAGGGGGGCGGGGTGAGAGAGAAGAAGGGAGGGAGATAGGGAGAGAGAGGGAGAGGGGAGAGTTAGAGAGGGAAGGAGAGGGAGGGAGGGAGAAAGGGAGGGAGGGAAAGAGAAAGGGAGAGAGGGGTAAAGAGGGAGGGGGAGGGAGGGAGAAAGGAGGGAGGGGTTAGGGAGGGAGAGAGGGGAGGGAAGGAGAGAGGGAGAGGATGGGAGAAATGGGAGGAAGAGATAAAGAGAGAGGGGGCAGGGAGGGAGAGAGAGGGAAGGAGGAGGGAGGAGGATGGACGGGGGGGGAGAAGGAAGGGGAGATGGGAGAGGGACAGAGAGAGATGGGAGAGAGGGAGAAAGGGAGGGAGGGAAAGGGAGAGAGGGGGAGGGATGGAGGGAGAGGAAGGGAGAGAGGGGGTAGGGGAAAACAGAAGGTAAACAGAAAACCTTATTTTAAACCCGGGCAAAGCCGGGTACTTGCAACTAGTATATTTATAAACTAGTGTGTATATATATGAAAGGCGTAAAAGTAAACTTTCAATCATCATTTTATTCTTGTGAGAAGAATTATTTTATTGAATGAAAAAGATTTCTCACATATTCCAGCTGCATTCGTAACTCATTGTTGGCATCTTTTAATGAATGACCCATAGACACTAAGTAGTATATTGTCATTCTGTAAGAAGAAAAAAAATTTTCTTTGAAGAAATTAAACTTACCAAAAGTGTGATGTATAATAAATTTCTATTTTATTAATCAATATAGAGAAAAAAAATGTTTTTTCTTAAACTGCTATCAAACTTTTACTCACCCCAATAGCATAAAAATAGGAAGGATAACTCCTGGAGAAGCAGCATACTGGATGACAGAGTTAACTGAAGATGGCAGCTCTGTCTCCATAGTTTCTGTCAGCACATGATACATCCTTTTCTGACCACTAGTAAAAGATAAAAAAAAATATATTCTTATCATGAAAAAATGAAATAAACCAGTATATATGTACATTTTAATATTATGGTCGCGAAAACATTTTAAAACTTGTAGTGAAATTTAAAATATTTTGAAAAGTATTAATAGATTTTCTTTTTAAAAATGAAAATAAACAAAATATTCTGAGATTAACTATATCTCAAGATTGTGTTCACCTAAATGGACCACATTGAGGTGATGGTTCTATAACAACAATTGCAAAGAGGGGAGGTAACATGCAGAGGAATAACATCACCAAAAGTAGAGCATAATAGAAGTTATTAGATCTGAAAGATAAAACAGAATACAATCATAGTTAGTTTCCTTAATTTATTCCTTTTAAAAAAATATTTTCAGGCAACATTATTCAAAAAATAAGCTCATAGAAATAAGAATTAAATATTGTTGTTATGTAGTTTTTGAAAAGGTTAATTTCCAAAGACAATGAAGTGATGTATGTGATTTTGCATCATAGATGAGAACTTTAGGATCACTTTAGCACAGTAACATTTATATTTCAATAATATTATGTTTTACGGTTGAGATTGAAAAAAATTTTGCAGCTTTACTGTTTGAAACACTTTTGAATTTAATGAGAAAAAGACTTTCTTCTCAGTACAGCAATCAGCCAATGAAAACTGTTTACCTGGAAGCCCTAAAGATTCTCTCTTCTGGTACATTGTAACATAAAACTGTCCAACAACGGAAGTAGACAAGGATGTATAGCTTGATTAGATTTAGCAGAGCCAGACCAGGACAAAATAATACACCAAGCCTGTGAATGGAAATCATGGTTGCACTTGACAGTCATATTAAGAATTAACTTTGGTGATAATAAATTATTCTCAGTCATTTTGGATTGTTTTATCTCACATTTTCAATTTTTAAAGCAAAGAATCATAATTATTCAATGACTTACCAAATGACACCTTGATTACTGATTAAATGAAGAAGATTCTCAGCTGTTTTAAATTCTGGATATTCAGGCTGTAAAAAAAAAGTGTTACACTTTTAATTATTATACTTTTAGCTGTTATACTTATTGCTGAATATGTTTCACATAAACTTGTAATAAGCAGTACAAAATTTATAAAAAAAAAAAAAAGATTTGAAAATATTTTTTTCTACTCTTAAATAAACAAAAGCAGAATTGTTACAAGTTTAACATTCTCAAGTTCCAGATGCTTAAATACTGCACTGAAGCCAATACAGAAATATGTGAACAAACGAAGCCATATTTTATGGATACCCACCATATTTTTCTCAATGTCCCAGCAGCACAAGTTGTTGCAGTACCTGACAAAATAAGTCCTGAGCACATCTGTGACTAAGTGTTGAGCTATGAGAGCCACCATATCTAAAACTGTCAATTTGAAGACCTCCTGAAAATTGATTGGGGCTGGTGACAGATACTTAACTGGCTGACTATGTTTAAAAAAAAATGCAACTACATGTATCAGATATACTTGACATTACTTGACCAATCATTGTTTCCCAGCAGAACTCTTTAACTTTTGTAGGTATGTTTGTGACGTTGACACAGACTGTACTAGTGACATTGACAGCAGCCAAAGTGGTGACATCTGTTGGAGCTACGGTAGACACTGCAGAAAAGCTAGATGTGTTTAGCCAAGTTGAGCAATTGCTTTGAACGGTGACATTTGACTGTAAACTGGTTATAGATGCCAACTGCATGAGATAAAAGGACATTTTTTTTAATACAAAAATATAGATAAATATGTACATAAGTTAATATGGGGAAGTAAAGGGCTTTCTGCTAACCACACAATCCCTTAATATGTTGCGGTTACAGAAACATATAAATTCTACACTTCATCTGCCCCGGTGGCCTTATATGGCAATGGGAACTATACTTCACTTGGAGTGAAATCTTCCTCTCTTCATCTATATATGTTTACAGATATCAAATTTGCTAAATAGGGAAATATTTTTCTTGATACTATAACCATATCATGGAGATATTATATTGGACCACAGCATTACTATTGCTGGAAATGCATAGGTGATATCTTTCTTTGAGGTGAAACATGACATATCACTCAATTGATCTGTGAATAACTTAAAGGGATTACTTACATCATAATGACCATGTAGCTACTTTTTAACTGTCTGGAATTTACTGTTTAATTTTTGTACTTCTAGACACATTTAGTATAGAGTAAAATATTACAAGTACGCTTTCTTAGTGAAAATATACTAACCAGATCCTGCTGTTTGTTATAGAGAGCGATGAACAGAGTGTACAAGTTCAGAAGATTTAACACAAATATTCTGCAATCAAAAGAACAAAAAAATACAAGAATAATAAAATACTTTTTATCTACACTATTCCCATTTATAAGAAATAAAATCTACTTAAAAATAACAACAATGTATAACCATAACTAGTCTGCCTTTATTGTATAATTATAGCTAGTCCACATAATAACTAGGCCCTAAATAATAACTAGACTAATAACGTCTGTCAATATTCAATGGACATTTTTCATAACTCTCTGTTTGTGAAAAATTAAAGTTACCTCCCCAGCATCAATTGAAGACTTGTACGTGGATGAAATTTTTCAATTAGAGCAAAGATGTCTAGAAATGTTGGGAATATCATGGAGATGAGTGTCATGACAACAGTCAACTGTTAGTTGATCAAAGGTGGAAATCAATTAGAAAAAAAAAAAAGTTTTAGATTTAAATACCGAATGTCAAAATATTATTTAAATTTGGCCACATGTGGCTCATTGTTGAGTCATTTTTTTCTCTAATTCCTGCTCTCTAAAGTATATCATACTACAAAAAAAATAATTATGTCTCATATGTCAAAGTCATGGCCACCCATTATATCATACGTAAAATTTGACTAGGAAAAACTCAACTATTTCAAAATAATATTTGGCAATTAATGGAGGAAAATAAAATTATAGCAACTTGATATGTATCATACATTTAATATAAAATACAACGTTGACTGGATTCAAGCTTTTAATCTGCACCCCATTCATCAAGTTCACATCATCACTGCCACTATAGTCATCTGAACATGCTTTTAATACTTATGTAACCATAAAAATGAATAAAATTGAACAAAAAGCATTCCATTTAATAAACAACAACTGTGCACTTCTCAGAGAAGATTTATTCACAAAGATATAAAGCGTAAGACAGAAAATATGTAAATTTTTGTCAGGTATTACCTATCTGGGTTGATGTTAATCTTTTTGGTTTGGTGGTTTCATTCTATTTAAATTCTTAGCCTAGAAATGTAATTGTGTTAAATCCATTTCTTCAAATATCACTCATTACTTAGAAGTGACCCCTTTATTTAACTGCATCTATTACATCATTAATTAAATCCTCTTTGCTTAAAGTAAAATACATTGGAATATTTCCCTATTGGGGTGCTAGTTGCATCATATTTAATGAAACATTAGTAATAAGCAGAAGAAACATGGATTAACAGTAAGTTTGACATATTAGCTAATCAACTTTTTTTCATGGTGTGTGCCTAAATAATGTAAATATATAAAAAAGTAAATATATAATAATAATACAAAGGAAAAAAAAACAACAACACTATCAAACCTCATTTTCTTCCCATGCTCCTGCTTGATAGTTCGGGTCGTTTCGTTGTTTAATTTCTAACTGTCTTGATCTTTCTACACTTAGTTGTATAATGTATGTACTCAATGCTAGAAATAAATAAAGAATTTTACAACGAACATTTGATTTAATATCGTTTAACTTGTTTTTTAATCTAATAAGCTCATTGAAAGATGTTTAATTATTTGCTTAAGTGTTGAAATCTCTTTGTGTTTTAATACTTATCTTACCCAGTAATAATGCAATAGAGATGTTGGAAAAAATCCTTATGGATAAAATCTTCCATTTATTCTCTGATCTTGATTTTACTTTCACTTCTAAAATAGTTTCCTAAAAGAATAACAAAGGGGAATAATAACTGACACTCGGAGTCTTTTAATATGAAGGGACATTTATGCAATTCTTTGCCAGTTTTTTTAAACTGGAAATTCATCAAATGAAAACAATATATTTACATTCTAATAAAAAAAATATCTCAAAGGGATCTATTGAAAGTCCAACCTTAAAAACTGTGGTAATAGATGCATGTTTGGTGGTAGCAGTATCGTGGTTGGTGATCATGTAGTCCCACTCTGTGAATAACTTCCAGGCAAACGTGTACTCATCATCACTGTTTGACATTCTACTGTTACGTGAATTGTTGGCCATCCTGGCATATCAAAATAAAGTTATTGAATTTTAATATAATTATCTATTTTACAAAAATAACACATGCGTCTAAAATATTCCAATATTATTTTTAGATATCTGTAAACAAAATACATGCAATCATTATTACGTACGGGTGAGTGTATACTCTAGATTAATTTTCTTTAATGTTTTGTAAATTCATTGTAAGAATGAACTGTTCATCTCTTAGTTATATAAACTTCCAAAATGACATTTTTTTTCATCCCCATAAAGTCGATAGTGTAGCTGCCATGTAGGCGCCACGGGAGACATTAATACATGACTGGCCACGCCTTAAATTACAGCATCCAGAATCCGGCCTTCAACCACACAGCCACCCCTCTAATGATGTGTCCAAACTTGTTTCCTTCTAATAGTTTCGCGTGATTAACTAGAGTTAAACTATTGTCATATTTTTTTTTTAAATAACACGAAATCACTCTGTATCAGCATGAGGGCTAAGGCGCAGAGTGCTAAGAAATCGATTCGATTTTTAATTAACTGATTTTCCTCACGCAACCAACAGAGATAAAAAAAAAAACAGAGAAAAAACAACATAAAATTAAATACAATATTAAAAGATATATAAATAAATGCAGCAAAAGGTTAAAACTAATTTGATCTAATCTTAACAGTAGTATCGATTTGTAGGTTAATTTCACTGACGGGCGAGATCGATTATCAATTATTTGAAGATTACCCTCTCATATGGTACATATTGATACATATACTCGAGAAATTTCTAGATCATTACGTCCCTCTGTTGTTAAGTATTTTTTCTAACTGTTGGGTCCCGATGGGCGGGGGGGGGGGAAGTGGAGAAAGGGAGGGGGGGGGGTTAAAAATTAAGTGTAATCAGAAAAAAAATACATAAATAAAGCTAAAATTAGCTTGTCTATTAATTTTTACTTAAAAAAATAAATAATTCTCTTAGCTCTAAAGGGCCAACGAGGCATATGAAGTGTAGAATTCATCTGCTTCTATAACCTCGGCAAATTAAGGGATTGTGTGGTTAGCCGCCTTTACTTCCCCAACTTTAGTCAGGTACCCATTTAAAGCTGGGTGGACTTAATTACTTAATATTATGACTATTCCATTCACGAATGAACCCAAAACAAAAAAAAAAAATTAAAAAGAATATTTGAAACAAACCATATTCGCACGCTGGTAAAATATGGCCGAATAGATGTCACAACAATCGTCTGTTGTTAGCAGAAGAGTTCTCATGGTCATGTATAGGTAAACTTGGGGGGGGGGTACCCAGGGGCCTTCCATTGCTAAAGTGGTACCCCTAAGTGGTACGCGTTCCCCAAGGGGTACGGGAAAGGTTTTCCAGGGGTCACGCAGCAATACACAATTTTCGTTTAAAACACCCACGATCGCTAGTTCGCTGCGCGACCAAACTTCGAACCCACTTAGCGCAGTAGAAGGAGAGCACATTCCATTACGAAAATATAATTACATTTATTCGCGAATGTACGTGTGAGAAGGGGGGTACAAACGCGAAAAAAGGTTGAGAACTGCTGGATTAATCCGTTCTTATTTGACAGTCCACGTTTTCTGAACCGTCTTGCTACTCATGGGGTGTCATATGTGTGCTACTCATGAGGTGTCATATGTGTGCTACTCATGAGGTGTCATATGTGTGCTACTCATGAGGTGTCATATGTGAGCTACTCATGAGGTATCATATGTGAGCTACTCATGAGGTGTCATATGTGAGCTACTCATGAGGTGTCATATGTGAGCTACTCATGGGGTGTCATATGTGTGCTCTTCATGAGGTGTCATATGTGTGCTACTCATGAGGTGTCATATGTGTGCTACTCATGGGGTGTCATAGGTGTGCTACTCATGGGGTGTCATAGGTGTGCTACTCATGAGGTGTCATATGTGAGCTACTCATGGGGTGTCATACGTGTGCTCTTCATGAGGTGTCATATGTGTGCTACTCATGGGGTGTCATATGTGTGCTACTCATGGGGTGTCATAGGTGTGCTACTCATGGGGTGTCATAGGTGTGCTACTCATGAGGTGTCATATGTGAGCTACTCATGAGGTGTCATATGTGTGCTACTCATGGGGTGTCCAATGTGTGCTACTCATGAGGTGTCATATGTGTGCTACTCATGAGGTGTTATATGTGAGCTACCCATGGGATGTCATATGTGTGCTACTCATGATGTGTCATATGTGTGCTACTCATTACTGCACACGCACGCACGCACACACATCTGACGACAGTGACGATGATGTCTGACCGATATTGTCCGAATTTTAGTCAGAGACTATTACACCACCACAAAAACAAATAGGTCGTATCATTGTCAGTTTTAATTAAAATTGTATAACAATTTTGACCCCCCCAACCCAAATACAAACTTATTCAAACGGGAAAACATTATACACCCCTCCCCCCCTTTACCATATAATATAACGTTAAATGACAAACTTCAAAGTACGCCACCTAATTGTAATTAGGAAGTGGCTACGGTTCCAAGGAACGGGACTCCGTATTATTTTTTTTTTCGGGGTTCAGCTATAGGTGCGCATGCGCGGCAGACGGACCGCTTATTATTGCATATTTTTTGTTTTCGGGGCTAGGGTTAGGAATAGGATTAGGGTTAGGTTTAGGGGGCTAGGGATAGGGTTAGGGTTAGGAGCAATATCTATAGCCGGACCCCGAAAAAAAATTCGGAGTCCGGCTATCGCGCATATGTTGGACTTGGCAAGGCTAATATCTCGTGTGGAGAGGCCGAACTCCCATCGGGCGCCTCCCCAGGTGGCGGATAGGGGAAAGCTCGCCAGATATGGTGAGTGCCGATGAAATACAATTCTCTGGGCGGACCAAAGCAGGCAACTACTGCCTTGTAGTTAGTGGAGGGATCCACAAAGGCTAAGGGACCTAACCTTAAACAAAGGCAGCTACCCACAAGGCTGTGAAGGGCAACACCCTAGTGGTTGTGCACAGGGCTAACTACCCAGTCATGTAAAAAAACACTAGTTACGAAAGCCAATCAACAATTCAAAAACCGGACTGATTCAAATGGAAACCGACCTTCGCATGATCACGGACATGATTACTGGCTTGCGACTTGGAACGTGTTAAGCCTATACAGAGCAGGAGCCCTAACCCGCCTCACTGAACAGCTTAGAAAATACAAAATAAAAATAGCAGCACTCCAAGAAATCAGATGGAAAAATTCAGACATACTAAAAACAACAGAGTATACCATCTTTTATAGTGGAAACACCACAAATACATTAGGAACAGGTTTTGCCGTCAGGAAAAACATCCTCAATCAAATAATTGGCTTTAAACCAACCAATGAAAGATTGTGCAGCCTCAGGATTCGTGGCAAAATGTTCAATATGACCCTAATATGTGCCCATGCACCCACTGAAGATTCAGAAGGGAATACCAAAGAGGAATTCTATGATGCCCTAGAAAGGTTATATGAAGAAGCACCTAGACATGATATCAAATTAGTGTTAGGAGACTTCAACGCTAAGATTGGCAAAGAAACAGTATACAGACAGACAATTGGAAGCTACAGTCTACATGAAGAAAGCAACGATAATGGAACGCGTCTGATTGATTTTGCATCTGGCAAAGGCATGACCATTAGTAGCACTAAGTTTCCACACAAAAGAATACACAAAGAAACATGGAGGTCACCAGATGGGGTGACAAGAAATCAAATAGATCATGTGCTAATAGACAGGCGACATGGTTCAGATATTCAAGATGTCAGAAGCTTCAGAGGAGCAGATGCCGACACAGACCACATGTTAGTCAAAATAAAGTATAGACAAAAAATAAGTATCTTTCACAACACAAAAGCAAAGATAACAAACCAATTTGACTGTGAAAAACTAATAAAAGAGCCACAAACAAAAGAAAAATATGCACAAGAAATTAAAAGCAAACTAGAAACACTAGATATAGATAATACTGAAAATCTAAATAGCCACTGGGAAAAGATTAAACAAACCATAAAAAACACAGCGGAAAGTGTCATAGGGTACAAGCAAAAGAAGAAAAGAGCTGATTGGTATGACGATGAATGCAAAAAAGAAGTGGAAGAACGAAACAAATTGAGGATAATAATGCTACAAAAAGCAACAAGAAAGTCAACTCACGCATACACTGAGGCTAGAAGGAAGGCCACCAAAATATGCAGAAAGAAAAAACGTGAATGGGAAAAGGGAAAACTAGTAAAACTAGAGGAATACTCAAAAGGAAAAGAAACAAGAAAAATGTACATGGCCATCAAAGAGGAAAGTAACGGCTTCCAAGCAAGATCTCACATGTGTCTTAACAAATCAGGCGACCTGCTTATAGAAAATGAAATGGTTCTAGAAAGGTGGGCGGAATATTTTGAAGAAATGCTGAACATTAAAACTGACAGCGAAAATGATGTACCAAACATTGCAGAGGACGATGGGGCAGAAATAGAAGAACCAACCATAGAAGAAATAAATAATATTATTAAAAAGACCAAAAACAATAAAGCACCAGGAGAAGATAACATAAATGCTGAGTTACTCAAATATGGAGGACGCACACTACACTTAGAAATACACAGGATGGTCAATAAAATATGGAAAGAAGAGATAATGCCAACAGAATGGGAAACAGCCTTAATAGTTCCGCTACACAAGAAAGGTTCGAAACTTAACTGCAACAACTACAGAGGAATCTCACTTCTCAACACTGTTTATAAAATACTAACAAAAATAATAGCCTGCAGAATAGGGAATTTCAGTGAAACAGTATTAGGTGACTATCAATGTCGTTTCAGGCCTAGCAGAGCAACCACAGACCACATCTTTTCCCTTCGAAACACTCTAGAAAAATGTTATGAGCATAATATAAACCTACATCAGCTGTACATAGATTTCAAGATGGCATATGACAGCATCAATAGAAATTATCTTTACAAAACATTGCAGGAGTTGTGTATCCCCAACAAGCTCATTAGACTAGTACGTATGACATTAAACAACTCAAGAAGCAAAGTGAAAATCCAAGGGGAAAGCTCAAGAGAATTTAAAGTAAACCAAGGACTTAGACAAGGAGACTCCCTTTCGTGCATACTTTTCAACTTAACCCTAGAAAAAGTCATAAGAAACGTACAGTTGGATAAGCGAGGAACTATAACACACTACCTCAGAAGTGAAAAAACAAAGTCTATGAAAACAGGAACAATATTTACAGAACCCATCCAATACCTTGCATATGCTGATGACATAACATTGATAGGAAAGCAAAGCAAGGATATAGCAAAAGCATACATAGAATTAGAAACAGCAGCTCAGAAAGCAGGTTTAACAGTAAACGAAACAAAGACTCAATATATGCTGTTACAAAGAAATGAAAAAGAAGGAAGAGAAAAATTTTTCAAAATCAGTGATAGAGCATTTGAAAGAGTAGAAAACTTTAAATACCTGGGATCAACCATAAGTGAGAAAAACGATATAATGATAGAGATAAAAAACAGAATAGAAGTAGGGAACAGAATATATTATACACTACATAAAATACTGAAAAACAGACTGATCTCCAGAAAAATTAAAAAAACCATATACAAGACAATGATCCGGCCAGCAGTAACATATGGTAGCGAAACATGGACCATCAGCAAACAAGCAGAAAATATGCTAAACACTTGGGAAAGGAAAATATTTAGGAAAATATATGGGCCAGTAAAGGACAATAACGAGTGGAGAAGTAGAACCAATTCAGAGCTGTACGAACTGTATGAAGAACCAAATATAACAGCTGAAATTAAAATGAATAGATTAAGGTGGGTAGGGCACATAGAAAGAATGGAAAACAACAGAGGTCCAAAAACGATTTATAAGACAACACCTAATGAGAAAAGGCCTAAAGGCAGGCCAAGAAGCAGATGGTTGGAGGAAGTGGAGAAAGACCTTAAAGCCATAGGAGTGAGAGAGTGGAGGAAGAAGACCATGGATCGGGAAAAGTGGAGAAGTGTAGTATGGCAGGCCAGGGCCCTAAATGGGCTGTAGAGCCAAAGGAAGAAGAAGAAGAAGAAGGCAAGGCTAATATGATCCAGCAAAACAATTCATTTTGATCACCATGAACAGCCCATTTCTTAACATTACCTTTTTAGCTCAAAAATAAATGTCTAAATGTAACAATATTATATTATTTTATTGGAAGGATACAGTAGACAGTAGGATACGACCAAAGTCCACTATAACTTTGTTAGATCATATCAGCCTTGCCAAGTCCACCATAACTTTGTTAGATCATATCAGCCTTGCCAAGTTCACCATAACTTTGTTAGATCATATCAGCCTTGCCAAGTTCAACATAACATTGTTAGATCATATCAGCCTTGCCAAGTCCACCATAACTTTGTTAGATCATATCAGCCTTGTCAAGTCCACCATAACTTTGTTAGATCATATCAGCCTTGCCAAGTTCACCATAACTTTGTTAGATCATATCAGCCTTGCCAAGTCCACCATAACTTTGTTAGATCATATCAGCCTTGCTAAGTCCACTATAAACGGTTGTAACATCTTAAAAAATATTGTACCAGTTTTAAATTGCCCAATGAGCTCTCTGCCAACATGAATATCTGATAGAATAAGCCGACTGAAACACATTTTAGGCAATTAAAAATAATAATTTGTTCTTGTTTTAAGATTGTAATGGTTAAAATAGTTCCAATGGAGTTATTTTATATAAAAATGTACAACTGTATAATAAAATTATGTAAAAAAAAAATTCATATATTAATATCTTAGACACCATCAATATATTTTATTAGTCAGAAAATAAATAATTTGACCAAACATTATCACCATTTTGAGACATGCCCACAATAATATTGTTTCATCCTAAACAATATATTGAGTGAACATAATTTGACAATGTTAACGTTACCAAACCTCCCCCCCCCTTACCCCCCAACCCCCTTAAGAAAATGACATTTTATGGACGAACCAATTCTTTGTTGTTGTTTTTTTTTTTAAGAAGAAGCGGCCCTTACTGAAATAATTATTTAATGGAAGATCTTAGAATGTGCCGACCTTTCCACGTGTTCCTTTTTTACTTACGTTTTTAGAACAACCACAAAACTGTAAGCGAACGATGCCAGATTGATCAGCAGATATGCCAGTGGCAGTCGATACCCGTTGCCAATAGTTTTAGCGTTACCATAGTAACCATAAAAGATGAGGGAGTACTTAACGACACCCTGTGTAAAAAAAATAATAAAAAAACATAGAAATAAAATTTAAAAAAAAAAAAAAGATAGTAAACAAATATTTAGCTTAAGAATTCACTACAACTACAATGGAAAAAAAAAAAACCAAAAGAGATGTAACAGAAAAAAAGTTCCATATTAATTTGCATTACACAAAACGCTAATACTAAGTAATACAGATGCTTACTTCAGCATTCCAGATGGTTTGCAGATCATAAGCCTTATATAGCTCGTCTTCTGGAATACTTTTTCTTAAGCTAGACCCATAGCTCTGTCCAGCTATCAACTGAAATGTGAGATCAAGTTTTTTTTTTTTAGAGAAAGGCTGTTGCCTTATTTGTGTACAGTGTAGTATTAATGTTAAGAGTATATGTCATGCATGTATTGTAGTTCGATATGTGATAATAAAGTGTTGATTGTACGGTGCAGTGTTAATGTTAAGAGTATATGTCATGCATGTATTGTAGTTCGATATGTGATAATAAAGTGTTGATTGTACGGTGCAGTGTTAATGTTAAGAGTATGTATCATGCTTGCATTGTGGTTAGATATGTAATAATAAAGTTTTGATTGTACAGTGTAGAGTTTTGCTAGTAAGTGGTTTCAATGATGATCCTTTTATTAGAAATTGTGGGGAGGGGTGGTCGAGAGGTGTAGAACGACCCTTGGGATTTGTTCAGGTCCTGGTGAAAGTCTCCAAGTCGACACAGCTCTAAATGGGTACCTGACTTTAAGTTGGGGGGAGTAAAGGCGGCTGGGCGTTGTGCTAAACACATAATCCCTTCATATGCCGAGGTTATTGAAACAGGTGAACTCTACACTTCATCTGTCCCGATGAGCCCTTAGGGGCTTAATGGAACTTTACTTTAATTAGAATCTTGTCAGTAGGTAGTTTTAATGATTTGCCTCGGAATAAGATCTTGATATAAGCTAGTTTTTGTTTAATAGTTAAAATTATCGTATCGAAAAAATGAGTTTCCTTAATGAAGTACAGCTTACTTACCTCTGGGATCATAATGAAACAAGTTGGCAAAATGGTCAGCCATACGCTAATCCATAGCAACCAACGGAGGAAGACAAAATAGGATGCAACAACAGAACCAAAGTGACCTTAAAGGGAGCAATCATAAATAAACGTAAATATAAAAGTAAACAATACAATTTTATCTTATTTTAAAGTAATAATTATAATATAAGCGAAGAAATTTTTTTATCGGGTTACAATTTTGCTGCTTTTCGTATAGCCGCTGTTTAGGGCAATTTCTTTTTTCACGTTTATCTGATAAATAAAAAAAAAAAAAAACGGAAAGCGGAGAGAATTGAAGTAAATAAAAAAATATTTTACCTTCAATTTGCTTGATTTTCATTTCCCAAGGAACCAGACTAGCCATGCCATTTTTCCACGACCGTGAAAGTTGCTTGAGAAACTGAAAGTGTATAAATAAAACAAAAACAACAAGAATAGAATATGAATGCTGTTTATGTGCACATAGATCATATTTTGTACTATTGTTTTCCATTGTGACAAGTCAATTTATTGACTATAATATTATTTATTTATTATTATTATTATTTATTTTTTCATGAGTTTTTTTTTCTTTTACTGTTCGTTTTTAACGGTTTTTTTTATTACAGCTTAATTGCAATTTTGTGAAAACCTGGCCACTTTTGAAGTTTCTTTACCTGCTTGCCTCTTTGCTGATATCCCTGACCTCTGGACAGTTTGCCCTCAAATTTCTCGACATAAGCTTTCGCCTTTTTCAATACATCCAGTTTTTTGGACATCTTCCAAGTCTAGAAGAAGTGGAGATCAAATTATTTGTATTAAAAATAAAGTTGTTACATTTCTGGAGCAATCTTTATGTAAGTGATCATTATTTACTCTTGCTTCTGTCAGCTCTATTTTTTTTTAATGCATATCACATCACTGTGAAATATTTTTTAAGAGATTTGAAACCACGAGCTTATTATTAGGAATAGTGGGATATCCGAGCGATGCGCTTTATAATAATAGGCAAATTATCCATTATCTAACATAGACACATTCTACTTAAGACTAAAAATATTTGAAATTCATTTATGATATTGGCCGCTTGATCAAACCTAATCAAAGAAATAAAAACATAATCGGATTAATAGACAGAGACAGAGGCGTAGCTAGGGGGCGGGGGCGCTATTCACAATGGGGCGCCAAAATTATTTTTTACATATAATATTATATGATTTTCGCATGGGGGGGGGGCGCTAAAATGTATTAAAAAGGTATTGTGCCCCGGACGCGAGTTAAGCTCGTTCCGGCACTGGACAGAGATACTACAACATACTAAAATCTGTTGTACGAAACTAAATATACCTACACGTTTTTCAAACAGAGAGACAATTAATGTATTAAAAGCTCTTGTACGAAACTATGATACATACGTGTTTTTTCACGCTGTCTATCAGCTCTTTGCACTGATTGATCTTCTCCATCATTATCTCTTCATGGATTCTCCTTTCCGCTCTCCTCCTTCTCTCTCTCCTCTCCTCTTCCTCCGAGTCGAGGTCCTCGTCATTGCTCCTGGAGGTGTCCGACTCGTTCACGTTGATCTCAAAGTCGTCGTCATTGTCGTTCTCTATCACTTTGAGAATGGACTCTTCTTCTCTGTGAGACAAGAATGGGACGTGAGTTTCGTCTGCATGTCTGGACGAATGGTTATTACATGTCTGGACAAAACGTGACATACGTTTTCACATGTCTGAACTGTGTATGATGGGCCCTAGTTGTCGTAGTTTGTCAAGGGACCCCCCCACAATTCCTGTTTACGGCCTAGCCCATGATCCAGCATGAGCAGAGTTGCCAGAATGAGCAGTGTGAGAAGAGTGAGCAGTGTAGGAAGAGTGAGCAGTGTAGGAAGAGTGAGCAGTGTAGGAAGAGTGAGCAGTGTAGGAAGAGTGAGCAGTGTGAGAATAGTGAGCAGTGTAGGAAGAGTGAGCAGTGTGAGAAGAGTGATCAGTGTAGGAAGAGTGAGCAGTGTATGAAGAGTGAGCAGTGTGAGAAGAGTGATCAGTGTAGGAAGAGTGACAGTGTAGGAAGAGTGAGCAGTGTATGAAGAGTGAGCAGTGTGAGAATAGTGAGTTGTGTAGGAAGAGTGAGCAGTGTGAGAAGAGTGAGCAGTGTGAGAGGAGTGAGCAGTGTAAGAAGAGTGAGCGGTGTGAGAGGAGTGAGCAGTGTGAGAGGAGTGAGCAGTGTGAGAAGAGTGAGCAGTGTAGGAAGAGTGAGCAGTGTAGGAAGAATGAGCGGTGTGAGAGGAGTGATCAGTGTAGGAAGAGTGAGAAGTGTGAAAAGAGTGAGCAGTGTAGGAAGAGTGAGCAGTGTAGGAAAAGTGAGAAGAGTGAGCAGTGTGAGAAGAGTGAGCAGCGTGAGAAGAGTGAGCAGCGTGAAAAGAGTGAGCAGTGTAGGAAGAGTGAGCAGTGTGAGAGGAGTGAGCAGTGTAGGAAGAGTGAGCAGTGTGAGAAGAGTGATCAGTGTAGGAAGAGTGAGCAGTGTAGGAAGAGTGAGCAGTGTGAGAAGAGTGATCAGTGTAGGAAGAGTGACAGTGTGAGCAGTATAGGAAGAGTGAGCAGTATAGGAATAGTGAGCAGTGTAGGAAGAGTGAGCAGTGTAGGAAAAGTGAGAAGAGTGAGCAGTGTAGGAAGAGTGAGCAGTGTAGGAAGAGTGAGCAGTGTAGGAAGAGTGAGCGGTGTGAGAGGAGTGAGCAGTGTAGGAAGAGTGAGCAGTGTAGGAAGAGTGAGCAGTGTAGGAAGAGTGAGCAGTGTAGGAAGAGTGAGCGGTGTGAGAGGAGTGAGCAGTGTAGGAAGAGTGAGCGGTGTGAGAGGAGTGAGCAGTGTAGGAAGAGTGAGCAATGTGAGAAGAGTGAGCAGCATGAGAAGAGTAGACAGCGTGAATGGTGCGGGCTGTGCTGTCCGTGACAGCAGTAAGAGCAGTATGACTTACTCATCTATCCCTCCATTGGACGAGACGCTGATGGAAGACCGTCGACGGCGTCGTTTCTTGGACGAGCGGCGGTTCGAACCTTTTCTTCGCAACCTTTGCTCCGACATGTTCGTTGGTGATCAAACTGGGCCCCCCTGGGCCCTCCACTGCCCTTAATGCGCAGTCAAGCTGATCTAACTGGTCAAGCAGGCTGAACGGCTCCCCCTTTATTTACTCTGTTGTCAATCATGCGGAGTAACGTCCCCTTTGACACTTGATCATGTTCGTCTAACAGTGATCCCCGTAGATCTGTTTGAGTGAGTTGCTTTTGAAAGAAAGAAAAAAAAAGTTCTAGGTTCAGAAATCAATACGCCACATGATTAAAAACAACAGCAGGAATAAAACAACACCCCCTCCCCCCCCTCCCCCGAAAAAAAACAAAAGCAAAATAAAACAGGAGTTTTATATAAGGTTTTTTTGGTAATGGGGAAACATTGTAACTGATTAAAACAAGAAATGTTTATGAGCACTGCGTGTGTACAGGGGCGGATTAAACGCCCGAGTTCTCAAGCCCCCCCCCCCCGCAATACCCACTTTTAATTTTATTTTCGATGTGTAAGACTATTTGAAATGGCCCATAGCCTCTCTTTCGCCTAGCCCCCCCCCCACCCACCCGCAACCCAAGCGACCATAATACTTTAATGTGTATGTTATTGTGTATGTTACTGTGTAAGTGTGTATGTTACTGTAAAAAAAAAAGTGGTGACAATGCTGCCCCTTTTCTTGTGGCATAGAAAATGCCTGGTTACGCCGCTGAAATACAGAGAGAGAACCACACAGAAATGAACACATTTTTTTTTTGGTTCTTTTCATTTTAGAACCAGAGTTTATTGCCTTGTGATGAGATCATTGTTTATTGTAGCAGTGACATTGTAGACATCGTTATATAGTTCAGTGTTAAGATATTTAGTGCCAACATATTTGAAAGTAAAAAAAAGTTGCTGTCAATATGAATATACAATAACAGTCAATGACGCTCCGTACATTTTATTTATCAAACGTTTGACAGCAGTTAATTCTGTATCGCATGTAGTAATAAACAATTCAACCTGGTTGATAATGTCCCATTTATTTGTGGTGAAATGTGTTGTGTGTAGAGTGATACTGTAAAATGACAGACGGTGTGTGCGCCGTACATTAACTTCACCCAGAAGAAGTGTTAAAGATTGCCATAATATTGATCCCTTCAAGGTTAATTCGAATGATCCTTGATTTCCCCATTATTGGGTATTTCAGATATTGACTATTTTGGAATGGTTGTAACACGAGTCATGGATTGATTACTTTGTACTCCGCCATCAATAGACCTGGGGGTTGTCGCCCCTCGATCGTAAGCTCTGTTCTAGGAATATTATTCACGTGAGCTGAATATTAAACATTTTATTTTAATCTAGGCGGAGCCAGATTTTTGTCACTTTTCATTCAAGATTCAGTAGTGAAAATGATTATAAAATGAGAAAGTATTACATATATGTATTTGTTTATTAAAATTTTTGAAATGTCTATAACAAAGACATAAGTAATGGTAAATTTACAGCTGGAGAAACTTATCGCGTGTTTAGTTTAACTGGTTTGGTTTGATGCTAACTTCACTAATTGAACCAATAAAGACCAAACGTAGAAAAATATAAGACTAAAAAAACAAGCAATTTAAGTCTTTTCCGTTTCGGACAAAGGACATTTTAGAGCATTTTCGCCGGTTACGCCGAACGAAATCCGTATTTTTTTTCCGTGTTTTGATAAATAGAGAGGGAAGTAATCATGTCGAATAACTGTTATAAAAATAAATAAAGATTACGCCCCTTTGATTAGCTTTTATTATTTATATTTAAAATATAAGCAAAAACGGTACCTAGGAAAGTCTTTTTTTTCGGCCCTGAGATGTCAGATCTCGAAATAGACTTTTGATGTACACTTGGCAGGCCAAGACCTACAAAATGATATATACATCATGGGTCTAGGACTTATGGTTGCTGAGATATATGGCGCTCATTTGTTTATATAGCTTATATAGTAAAAAACGGTACTTAATACGCCCCCTTTTTCGGCTCTCAGAGGTCCTATCGCGAAATGAACTTTTGACGTACACTTGGCAGGCCAAGACCTAAAAAATGATATATACATCATGGGTCTAGGACTTATGGTTGCTGAGATCTAGGGCGCTCCTTTGTTAATATAGCTTATATGGTAAAAAACGGTACTTTACAAGCCCCCTTTTACGGCCCTCAGAGGTCAGATCGCAAAACGGACAAAAGTCATTTCTTGGCAGGCCAAGACCTACAAAATGATATATACATCATGGGTCTAGGACTTATGGTTGCTGAGATCTAGGGCGCTCCTTTGTTAATAGAGCTTATATAGTAAAAATGGTACTTAATACGCCCCCTTTTTCGGCCCTCAGAGGTCCTATCGCGAAATGAACTTTTGACGTACACTTGGCAGGCCAAGACTTAAAAAATGATATATACATCATGGGTCTAGGACTTATGGTTGCTGAGATCTAGGGCGCTCTTTTGTTAATATAGCTTATATGGTAAAAAACGGTACTTTACAAGCCCCCTTTTACGGCCCTCAGAGGTCAGATCGCAAAACGGACAAAAGTAATTTCTTGGCAGGCCAAGATCTACAAAATGATATATACATCATGGGTCTAGGACTTATGGTTGTTGAGATCCAGGGTGATGACGGACAGACAGACAGACAAAACGGGGACAAATTTTAGTCATTTGCTAATAAAAAAAAGTCCAAATTTACGTTCGCATTTCTCATCCTTTGCTATCGTAAATAGCAAGGGTCAAGGCTACTGTAGACTTTATAATGTAAACAATACAAACCAAAACAAACGTCATTGCTTCTAGAGTTCGCTCCTTGAAATATGAATTGCACTTAGTGTTTGTTAAATAGAAAACACTGTAAATAGCTTCCATCAATATATAGCTCAGACAACTTGCAGGGCCGGCCTAGATATCTCCCTCAATATATAGGTCAGACAACTTGCAGGGCCGGCCTAGATAGCTCCCTCAATATATAGGTCAGACAACTTGCAGGGCCGGCCTAGATAGCTCCCTCAATATATAGGTCAGACAACTTGCAGGGCCGGCCTAGATAGCTCCCATCACTATATAGGTCAGACAACTTGCAGGGCTGGCCTAGATAGCTCCCATCAATATATAGGTCAGACAACTTGCAGGGCCGACCTTAGGCCAATTAGACCTATTGCTCAAAATTTGGCCCCGCCCCTGGCAGGGGCCCAGCTATTAACATTTAGCTAATAGATAGTAATATTTGTTATCGTAAAAAAAATTAGAAGAGGGGGGCCTCGCAAGCATCCGTAAAATTGGGCCCCGCAATTCGTAAGGCCGGCCCTGCAGATAAAGGTAGATTGAAACATTTTGGGTTTTGTAAATTATCCCGGCACATAACGAAATCAACAGTTTACTTGGTCCGTACAATTCTTTTTTAAAGTTCAATAGTTTAGGAGTTTGTGTGTGTGTCTGTGTGTGTGAAATATAATATGATGTTAAACACCACACACCAATACTTAACTCAAACAAAGAAGATGAAGTATTGAAAGGGTGAAGGTTGTTTTTTTTTGGGGGGGGGGGGATGTTGTACATTACAAAGGTTCCCATTATTTTCCTTTGCCCTGCCCCCGGGCTCATAAACGACCTTAATCCGGTGCTGGTACATATACATGGCTATATATGTGTCACTAAGATGAAATGTAATATTTAGCTTATAAAAAATGACAACGACACACATCGATTGGCCAAAATTAGAACCCGGGACTTTTTGGGGGTTAAACGATGGGGAGCTCTGCCACAATGTTGGGTGCTGGGTGGTGGGTGCTTTGGTAGCGAGCTAGGTCAACTAAATCTCCATGCTGTGGGTTACGGGTTCGACTCCCGGTTTGTTCAGTCACTGTCGGCTATGGTAGGGGTGAAAGAAGGACACATATAACCATCCCATCTGTGGTTAATAGGATCTAAGAGCTAAACATCTCATCCTTACAAGGCATTCACACACACACACACACACATCAGAATGCAGTAAAAATTAAACCACATCATCTGCACATAAAAAGTTATATAATGAAAATCAGACCGATTGGTATTCTTTGGTTAAAGTGCCAATCGCTGTAAAGTATAACCGGCGGTAGACGGTACCTGGTGCCGATACCCCACCCCACTTACGCCACTAGAACCGTCGCCCTCTGCACCAGTTATTTGTCGAGTGGTATAATTGTATTTACATCTTCATCAAAACATCTAATACTGCCATCAAGGAATGCAAACAAACCCCCTAGTTACATCCCCGGCTAATGCTTAAAGAAAATGAAGGAGAAAATACACAAAAGATTTTGTATAAGAGAAATCAATCAATGGAAAAACTCACAGCAATTTAAGCATTAAAAAAAAACCAAGAAGATGGATCATATTTCCACTTCCAATCCCTACACATTTATGTTTTCTTTCTCTTTTTTTTTTTAGAGACTAAGAAAAAAAAACACAGCTTAAACCAGGTTTCGCTTAAAAACAATCGAGAAAAATGTTCTCTGGAAGTATTTTAGTTTTATTGAACGAGTAAACATATTCTGATTTATTGTTGACACACGTAATTTAAAGGGAGGTAATATAAACTTAATCGGTATAGCAAGCAGCAAGACAAGCAAACGGGTGAGCACCATTCTTTAAGCTACGTCAGGCATTATAAAAATTTAAAATATTTTTATAAATAAGTGCACAGATTAATCATTGTTAGCGTAAAATTGCAATTTTCTTTAATTTTTCATTCAAAATTCATGTATTTAAAAAAAAACATTATACATATTTCAAGTACAAAGTTTATTATTATTGATGTCTCTCACTTTTAATTACCCTTTGAGCTATTGTGTTCTGCAGCTAACCATTTCAAAATTTGTTTCGGAGAGTATCACAGAATATTTTGGCATGATGTTTTGTGATCTCTCCTTCCTGGTCTGAGATCCACGGGGGATGGATCATAGGGGTTCTCTAGTCAGGAAAAAAAAACCCATTACTTGCGAGGGTGGTGGTACTGTGGTCAATGAGGACTATCCGAGACCGCAGTATTCACAGCTGGCGGAGGTGACGGATGTGGTCGGCACACAACACCCTTCCACTCCGTCCCACTCAAGCACACCTGCGCAGCTTGCCATTTCCGGCTGAGGGTACAGACACACTACACCCTCCCCTCTGTCAGAGTGGCAGGAAAAACCCCTTTCCTTGCCATTCTGGCCGACCGGCAGTACACACACCCTGCTGGTCTGGCCGGTTTGGGCAAGGATTAAAACCCATCTTTCTGCCGTCCCTGCAGATGATAGCGGGTACACTCACCCCGCCGCTCTGTAGGCACGGCAGACGTGCATCAGCGCCGCCAACAGTGCTGGTGTGGTAGGCACACTACACCCTACCATGCTGGCAATGGCGGCGTTAAAAAAAAAAAAAAAAAAAAGAAGCTAACCATCTCAATAAAGGATGCTGCTTAAATCCACTCAATTCAGTTAGGTTTCCGTCGTCTTCTCGTAGTATCAAACTTTACAGTTTAACAGGAGGCCTCTCTGCCCTGATAAACAAAAACATTGAGGGGCAAATTGATTATGCTCAGTTCACCCCCCCCCCCTCCGTCTGTAGTGGCAGAAAAAAAAAACAACCCTTGCCGTGCCGATCCTGCAAGTGCTAACACTATTTGATTCTGCCATTCCGGCGGATGTAGCCGGCACACATCAGCGTTGCCAATAAAGCTGGTGCGGCAGACGCACAACCCTCTGTCATTCTAGTTTGATGCTGGCAGTGGCGGCGCAAAAACAAACAAAACAAAACAACGACAACAAACAAAACACACAACTTAGCTGTTATATAAGATGCAGGCCCGTAGATTGCGGGGCGGGGGTGGTCCCCCCGCGTTTTGTCTGGCCCCCTCTGCTTGTTTGCACTACTTAGTAATATTTGTTTCTTGCCCCCCCCCACCTGCTATTGGCCTTGCCCCTGCTGTAGAATGCCTGGTCCTTGCTGTAGAATTTTCACGCTACGGGGCTGATAAGATCTCAGTTCTTTTAACTAATATCGAATACACTAATTGTATCCTCCAATCGATACAAATTTAGATTTTGTTGCTTGATTTTCAATAACGTATCCAGTAGCGGTTGTAACCAAGGATAGTTGCAGAGTCGTTATTATGTATTCTGGGGCCATGGGCAAAAATATCTGTCGGGGCCCTCTCATCATCATATGTAATAGGTATTAACAGGGCAGGACTTTGGGCGATTTGACCGATTGCTCCGAATTGGACCCCGCGCCTGGCAGGGGCCCCGCAATTTACATTTAGCATATCACTATCAGTCATGGCTCTTGTCACATGCCTCGAAAGCATCCGTTAAATTGGGCCCCACGATTCGTAAGACCGGCCCTGTGTATTAATACTTGAAGGGGGACCCCCATGTGGTCTCTTATTTTACCTTTGGGACTCCCATGCTGATCAGTATTTCAGTTTCAGATTTCTCAATGTGTCGGAGATCACGGGCCGGCCTAGCCATACACAAGACCCAAAATACAGAGTGGCGAGAGCAGGCACGCCGAGAGGGGGGGCAGGCGGGGTCATTGCCAGGGGGCCCGCATCTGTAAGGGGGCCCGGCCGTCCCGACCATGTGAATTTTTTCACGATTCATTGTTTATTAAGGGGCCCGCAATGATGTCCTGCCCTGGGGCCCTTGTTGGCTCTCGGCGCCCCTGGGCGAGAGTGTCTGGATTTATTTTGATATTTTACAGACTTTGTCATACATTTATTCGTCAGTTAATTTGAGATCCAAAACGACCGTTAGCTGCTGTCAGTGGTTAAAAAAAAAGTACCAAGGTGTGTTGATATGAATTCTGCATCAAGTGAACCACTCCTAGCGGACGAATACATGTCCTGCTGACATGTACGGTTCAAACTCATTTACATTTAAAACAACAACAACAACAACAAAAAAACCCTAAGAATTGAAGGGTGCACACAGAAATGACTCTGCATTTGAGCCCCTAGATTTTCCACGGATTTCACTCTGGTCCGGTCAGTTTAATGCATATTCTAACACAGGCCGCTTTATCATATAGGCACAGTAGGCACTGTGCCTAGGGCCTACGGACTTTTCAAGGGCCTACGAAAGCCAGAATGGCAAATAAGTGCCGGTGCATTCTTGAAAAATATTTAAAAATGAAATCGACTTTGAAAGTGCCTAGGGCCTGCGATGACCTTAAAACGGCCCTGCTCTAACATATAATGTTTAAGTAAAATACAAGAAACTCACTTATTTTCACAAAATTGTGCATTAAAATAATTGATGTGTCTGGTGTCCCTTTCTTAGACTACATATATCTGATTGAGTAAACTTCGTCCTTGTGGGACCACCAACAGTCCTCATCGATGGCTAGTAAACTCGGTGACCCCTAATGTTGGAACCACACACTCGTGGCTACTAAAAACGGACAGTGGTCACGAGTTTAAAGTAGTCAATCTTTTTGTAGTTAAACACTGCTGAAACGTATGTAAATAAGGGGCCGTTCGAATGGGTCGGCAAACTAAACAACCATCTAAGGGCCCCACTGCTATCTAAGGACCTCCACTGCTATCTAAAGGCCCCACTGCTATCTAAAGGCCCCACTGCTATCTAAAGGCCCCACCTATCTAAGGACCCCACTGTTATCTTAGGACCTCCACTGCTATCTAAGGACCCCACTGTTATCTTAGGACCTCCACTGCTATCTAAAGGCCCCACTGTTATCTTAGGACCTCCACTGCTATCTAAAGGCCCCACTGTTATCTTAGGACCTCCACTGCTATCTAAAGACCTCCACTGCTATCTAAAGGCCCCACTGCTATATAAGGGCCCCACTGCTATCTAAAGGCCCTACTGCTATCTAAGGGCCCCACTGCTATCTAAAGGCCCCACTGCTATCTAAGGGCCCCACTGCTATCTAAAGGCCCTACTGCTATCTAAGGGCCCCACTGCTATCTAAAGGCCCTACTGCTATCTAAGGGCCCCACTGCTATCTAAAGGCCCTACTGCTATCTAAAGGCCCCACCGCTATCTAAAGGCCCCACCGCTATCTAAAGGCCCTACTGCTATCTAAGGGCCCCACTGCTATCTAAAGGTCCTACTGCTATCTAAGGACCCCACTGTTATCTTAGGACCTCCACTGCTATCTAAAGGCCCCACTGTTATCTTAGGACCTCCACTGCTATCGAAGGACCCCACTGTTATCTTAGGACCTCCACTGCTATCTAAAGGCCCCACTGCTATCTAAGGACCTCCACTGCAATCTAAAGGCCCCACTGTTATCTAAGGGCCCCACTGCTATCTTAGGACCTCCACTGCTATCTAAGGGCCCCACTGCTATCTAAAGGCCCCATTGTTATCTAAGGGCCCCACTGTTATCTTAGGACCTCCACTGCTATCTAAGGACCTCCACTGCTATCTAAAGGCCCAACTGCTATGTAAGGGCCCCACTGCTATCTAAAGGTCCTAGTGCTATCTAAAGGCCCCACCGCTATCTAAAGGCCCCACCGCTATCTAAAGGCCCTACCGCTATCTAAGGGCCCCACTGCTATCTAAAGGCCCTACTGCTATCTAAGAGCCCCACTGCTATCTTAAGGCCCCACTGCTATCTAAGGGCCTCCACTGCTATCTAAGGGCCTCCACTGCTATCTAAGGACCCCTCTGCTATCTAAGGACCCCCACTGCTATTGTTATTTGTTCGAAATAAGTTTAAGTAGTGAATCATAAATTACAAACTTTCTGACTGAAGATCGACTCAAACAATTTTAATACACGGATAAATAAATAATCGTAAATTAAAAAAAAAACAACTATACTTAATATGAAAGCTTTAGGGACACAAGAAACCTTAACCCATTCTAAACTATTTTTTTTCTATTGTTTTCAAAATTATATATATATATATATATATATATATATAAAAACTGCACTAAAATTTTACATAAATAAAGTTTAACACAGTTAATTAAGTAATACATTTAATGAACAGTTACAATAAACTAAATTACTTTACATTGATAAATTTACCTTTGCGTATCACAATATTTACTAATATTCCTTTATAAAAACTGATGCTATTGTACAAATAAACAACAAATTAATCTCTGCAGAGAAAAATCTTAAAAGCTGGACAATGAGTTATTTTTCAGAAGAGTTAATCCTTTGTTGAAAAAAAAAATATTTTAAAATTATTTCATAAAAAAATAATACAATTATTATACACTTTAGTGCTCTGAAATGAAGTTCACTTTATTTCTGAAAAGCATTGCAATCGGCATAAATCTGTAAGGTTTTTCCTTTGTAGCCACTCATGCGGGGATGCTGTCTCCCTGATTGTGTTATTAGACATGATTACTGCTACCCTCTAGAGAAGTCATGGCGTTCTAAAGACAACAACAACAGCAAACAAACAAAAATCAAACAACAAACAAAAAAAAAAACGTTTGAATCAATAAAAGTTATGTAATATAAGTTTATTGCCATAAAGTTTAAATTTTTATTTATTATCTAGCTGACGTGCCGCTATTCATGTAATGGAAGCAAATCCGATTATGTCTCTTAACATTCACATGCACTCATTTTTATTAATTCAAAATAATGACGTCATCAATACTCTCTAATGAATACAGTCCATGACAATACAGCTTAATTATTATTATCATATATGTAGCAAACACCCTTATTTTCCTTTGTTATCTAATAAATGTAAATAATATTTAATTCTTGTATTTATTATTTGAAGTAACGGAAAGCCAGATAAATGTAGGCCTATATCATCTTTAAATTTAAACCAATAGGTCTTCTTCATTAAAGCTAACATTTAAAGAAAAATTATTCAGTGTTTATTACTGAATTACTAAGTCCTTATTTCCTCTCCAATCATTGGAGAGTAGCAGTTACAGAGACCCCAACAGAAGCGAAGGTAAACACATTTCTGATTTTTTTTAGCGATGCCTCTGGAAAAGCAGATGTGGGTGGGGGGCGCGGAGGAAGGGGAGGCGCGTGGAGCTTGGGTAAATAATGATCGATGTAATCAATGGATATTGGAAAATGAAATCGAAGAAACACGAAATCTGAATTAGTTGGGGGTGATTTCAACAATGCCCCACTTGCGTTAAGGTTTCGCTACTCTGTTCAACTTATTTATCTCGTTGAAGCTCTCTACGATGATTGTCTCCCCTTGTATTGCTTTTTCTCCCCTTCCCTCCTTCTTCCCCGCCCACCTCCATTACAATGATGTGTTGAAACTGTTGTTTTGGTAACTTGGGAGGGGCATGCGTTGTAAATTTTTTTTGATGTCAAGTTGATTAGATGAAATCACGATCACTGGTCTCTTTTTGATGTCATAGTTGATTGGCGTCAGGGGCGGATACATATTGGGCCTTCCTCTAAGTCTAAGACACTTACAGAGTCATTGTGCCGTAATGAAGTACGGTGGTCCCTCTTTTAATGACCCCGCCCCTCCCCCCAAGCACCGAACTCTTGAGCACTTGCATCCAGAAGCGTGAGGCACATTTTCTCGGCATGATGCAAAAAAAAAATGTTTTTAATTTAAGAGGACATTATCGTATGCTGCTTAAGCCACCTTTTTAGCTATGCCTCCCCCCCCCCTGGTGTGTCAGGCACGCCCAGGCACGCCGAGAGGGGGGCAGGGGGGTCATTGCCAGAGAGCCCCGCATCTGTAAGGGCCGCCCCGACCATGTCAATTTTTTCACGACTTATTGTTTATTAAGGGGTCCGCAATGATGTCCTGCCCTGGGGCCCGTGTTGGCTCTCGGCGCCACTGGGCACGCCACTGCCTTGCATCTCAAAATGAACGCGAACGAGCCGTGTGAAAATGAAGTTTTTTTTTTATTTAAAAAAAAAAAGGCTGAAGCAAAACCACATCTGTATTTATACATTTTTTTGTGTCTTTATGTTTACTGGCCTGTACATGTTCGCTGATGTCTGTATGTTTTTTTTGTGTCTGTATGTTTGCTGGTGTCTGTTGTTTGCAACGTGACTTACTTTGATACTTTTTTTGTCGGAAAATATATGATGGAAAAAAAAAGGGCTAGAAAAAATATATTTTGCGAAATTATTTTACAATTGAAGTTAGAAAACTATTATAATATCGGCTTTAAATTTCCGGAAGTTGTTAATTCAAACAACACATCATGGTGATATTAAGAAATCAAACTCATTTGTTAATTGTACTTTGTTGAAAATGTTTTGATTTTTTAGTGCAAAACTACAAAATCGTTGGTTTAATTGACGTTATCAATTATCTATATAAGTTATATTATTTTTCCAAACTTAAGCGACTTCATTAAAATACCTTCATAACAACTGTCAACTACATCATAACAATGGGTTCAGCAGGAGATTGGTGTTTGATAGAAAGTGATCCCGGAGTTTTTACAGAATTAATTAAAGGCTTTGGTTAGTGCAATTCAACACGATTATTATTTTAGCTTACTTAATTTTATTATGGCAGTTGCTACGGTACGGTCCGACCGAACCAGTATTTTTTTTACTTCGGGTACCAGCCATAGATAATATTGCTCCACCCCCTAACCCTAACACTATCCCTAACCCTAATCCTGAAAAAAAAAAAAAAATTTATATATGCCATGTTCCTTATACCCTAATATAATGGTTTTGGCTGGTGCCGGAGTCACTGCGTTTTATTATTATAAAAAATGTATTACAATTTTTCGATGGCTTAACAAAGTCTGTCAAATTTGTATGTCAAGAGTAATAATCTAGTCATTCTAGTATACTTTAATAATAATAATTAGTAATAATACTAGTAACTAAAAAATAATAGATAAATATTAATTAAAATAATAGACAATACATTTAAATTATATTTATTATCTGTAACATCACTTTCCATACTGTGACAGTGAATTTTCTTAGCTAAACCTCTTACTTATTCTATCTAGTGTCATAACTTAATAATTAAATTCAAAAGAAAGTAAAAGCCGTTTAATAACTAATGGAAAAAAAAGTTATCATAATAAAATAAGATCACATTTAATTAACAAGGATTGTCTTTGAAATTAAGAAGAAAGAAACTCCTAGTCCTAGCTGGCATCATCAATATAATCTAGAATCACTTCTGCATCTTGCCTGGTGTCTGCCCAACAGAAGTTTGCCATAAATTATAAAGAAAAGATGTAGGCACATAAACAAATGAAATATATAATATAAAATTCTCTTTTGTATAGATATTTGTAGTTCAAATTAAAACGCTGGATGATCTTAATATTAAACTGGAAAGTGTCTTGAAATGGAAATGATTTTTACAAATGTTAATCTACAGGTTCTCTCTGTTAAGGGGACCATCTTTTTTTTAAATGAAAAGTAGGACACAAATTAACTAGGTTTTTCTGGAACGAGAGATGCTGATGTATAGTTGCATGGGTTTTAGGTTTTGACCCTCAAGCCATTTTTTGTGTGCGTAATAGTTAATGTGAATTCGACCATTATATGACATATTATGGATTGGGTTAACTTTGTCATTTGTTCATTTCGGCCAATTAAATGTGACTTATCTTTGTAACAATGATATTCAATATTTTAAACTTTTTTTTTGTCCCTTCAACACACAAACATGGATCGCTTTGGTTTGCTTTTTTTAAAAATAAATTGGTGATGTCATATTTATTACAGGCTGTAGAGGTGCACAGGTGGAGGAGATATGGAGCCTCGACCCAGAAAGCTTTGAATCATTAAAGTATGTCGCTCCTTGTTTAATGTTGTAGTATATCAAAGATAAACCATGAAAAGACATAACACCTGATATTTTCTATCACCATCTAAATGAATCATTGTTATAAATAAGATATTTTTAATTTTAATAAAACATAGATTATTTACTTAGATTGATTTGAAACATCTGACTAATTTAAGTCATAATTTAAAAAAAAAATATATATATTTGGCTTACAGGTCTATACAAAAAAAATTATCATTTAAAGCTTATTGTAAAATCCATTTTCTTTTCCAGACCAGTCCATGGTTTAATATTTTTGTTTAAGTGGTCTCCAAACCAAGAGCCTGATGAATCTATTGTTCAAGATAGCAGACTGCAGAAAATATTTTTTGCCTCTCAAGTAAGACTTTAAAAATGTTAACATAATTTGTTGGCAGTTTAATGTTAGTTTTTTTTTCATTGTGATAGTCCTAATGAGTGTTTTTGCTAAATGAATTCATGAAGATAGCAAAATTATCTCAGGACAACTCCCAACTTTCTGTTTGAAAACTTTTATTTTTAATTGCCATTCAACTACCTGGATTGTCTTTTTATTAAATTACATAAAAAATATTTTCAGAAGAAACAAAGAATTTTTCTAAAGTATGTCAAATCAATAATGATTTACTAAAAAATGGTAAAACAATAACAATGCACATTTTGTCTACTGATAGCTACTCCATCTAAGATATTTGCAAAATAATGCAGCTCTTTGGAATACAATTAATCCACTGGAACCATAAGAAATTTGCCAGAATTATTGATATTTTAATTACAATCATTTTATTTTTGGTAATTTAATTTCTACTTTTTTTTTGTGTTAAGTTTTTTTTTAATTTTTTAAAAGTACTTTTAGTTGTTTTATTTCCTGAATTTTTATTCTTTTTTCAAGTACAACTGTATTATTCTTTGAGTGTTTAGTAAATGTTGTGTTAGTTGTTTTCAAAGGCTTTAGTTTTCTCTCTGTGTGTGACATTGTTTGATTTTAAAATGAAATTAGCCTTAAAAAAAGTCACTGACACAATAAATAATTTTTGTAATGTTTCTCAGGTCATCAACAACGCATGTGCGACTCAAGCCATTTTAAGTATCCTTCTCAACTGCACTCATGAGGACATTGAGTTAGGTGACACTTTGTCCAACTTTAAAGATTTTGCACAGGATTTGGACCCAGGGGTAAATTTTTGTCTCATTGAAACAAACTTACAAATAATAAGTCAGATGTATTCTAAAAATATATATATATATTTTTTTTTAACTTTGAAATTAATTTTTAGGAAAGTAAAAAAAACCACTTATGATGTGTATTATTGCTAATTAGTAGTTCCATAGTTTTATGATTTTTCGATAAAGTTTAGTTATCAGTTTAAATAAGTAGTTCCACAGTTTTATGATTTTTCGATAAAGTTTAGTTATCAGTTTAAATAAGTAGTTCCACAATTTTATGATTTTTCGATAAAGTTTAGTTATCAGTTTAAATAAGTAGTTCCACAGTTTTATGATTTTTCGATAAAGTTTAGTTATCAGTTTAAATAAGTAGTTCCACAGTTTTATGATTTTTTGATAAAGTTTAGTTATCAGTTTAAATAAGTAGTTCCACAGTTTTATGATTTTTTGATAAAGTTTAGTTATCAGTTTAAATAAGTAGTTGCAAAGTTTTATGATTTTTCTTTTTTTTTTTTTTGTTGCCTTTAGCTCAGGGGCCTCAGCTTAAGTAATTCTGATATAATCAGGGAAGTCCACAATAGTTTTGCCAGGTAATTTTTAACCTCTTTATCTAATAATGAATAGGAATTAAGAAACATTTTTATTTTTGGCTATTTCCCTTCTCCTTTAGAATGTTCTGAATCCTTTGGGACAATTAGATAAAAACTTCTGGCTACTTTGAGACATCTGCGCTGATTAAGTTTTGGAATTGAATCGCCACTCTGGCTGAGCCATTGTGCTAAATAGATTATCAGAAGGGGCATGTTTAAACCATGTTGCTTGGAATGCAAAATATTAGATACTGAACCATGGCCAGAAATAAAATTTCTGGAAAGTAAAGTTCCCTTGTCCCTTGAGGGCAATCGGGGCAGTGTTCATTTATTTTTTCTATAGTCACTGCATTTTAAGTGATTGTGTGGCTAGCACAACTGAAGTCAGGATCCCATTTAAATCTGTTTTGAGCCTGGTGTACTTTCAACCAACTTTTATAAGGTCTCGGGAAAATCGCTTTGATTCTCACCAAGAAATGAACACAGGACCATCGGGTTGACAGTCGAGCACTCTGCATAGCTTGATCATCAAATTTTATAAATTCTTAAAAAGATTTTCTTTTTTTTTTTTATTGTGTAAAAAAAAAACAAAAAATTTTTACTCACTTCATTCCCATACAAAATGAAACCTATCTTAAAGGAGTTATTTAAGTTTAGTTTTTATAAGATATTTAGTTAGTGGGTAGGCAAAAATGAATTAGGGGAATTAATTCTTGCTAATGGGGAAAAAAAACTACAGATAGATTAAAGTGCTTTTTTTTATTAGTGTAAGGAAAAAATATGTAAAAGACATTCACGATTCTCATGT
>JAGDYQ010000107.1:2306358-2324828 GCA_021962125.1 Bulinus truncatus | reverse complement strand
GAATGTATTAAATTTCCATTACATCATGGAATGTATTAAATCTCCATTACATTGTAGAATGTATTAAATCTCCATTACATCATAGAATGTATTAAATCTCCATTGCATTGTAGAATGTATTAAATCTCCATTACATGGTAGAATGTGTTAAATCTCCATTACATCGTAGAATGTATTAAGTCTCCATTACATCTTCTAAATTTCAGCTTGTTCTTGTGATGGTCTGGAGGGCTGCGTGGAAGGCACGGGTGATAAAAAATGTAAATGTATTTATATGTACACAATAACTTTTCATTTTATTTGTTTTTTTTATTTAACGTATTTGCCTCTATGGCATAATACATAGTGTATTTCCAAAAAAACTTAAGATTTCAGGGTTTAGATTCCCATCATTGATTTCAGTTGTTAGCTTCTCAGGTACCTGGAGACGATTGCACTCCATCCATTTTTTTAAATTCTGATTGTGTACTCTGATGTGACTTCTTAGCATTTTAACGTATTTGCCTCTATGGCATAATACATAGTGTATTTCCAAAAAACTTAAGATTTCAGGGTTTAGATTCCCATCATTGATTTCAGTTGTTAGCTTCTCAGGTACCTGGAGATGATTGCACTCCATCCATTTTTTTTTATTCTGATTGTGTACTCTGACGTGACTTCTTAGCATTTTTGTGACCTCACCACAGAATATATATTGAATAGATTGAGCCCTCTAATTTTGAATAGTACTATTGGTACTATATTTATTGGTACTATATTTATTGGTACTATATTTATTGGTACTATATTTATTGGTACTATATTTATTGGTACTATATTTATTGGTACTATATTTATTGGTACTATATGTATTGGTACTATATGTATTGGTACTATATGTATTGGTACTATATTTATTGGTACTATATTTATTGGTACTATATTTATTGGTACTATATGTATTGGTACTATATGTATTGGTACTATATGTATTGGTACTATATGTAATGGTACTATATGTAATGGTACTATATGTAATGGTACTATATGTATTGGTACTATATTTATTGGCACTATATTTATTGGTACTATATTTATATTACAGCCTCATATTTATTTCTGCATTTCATTTCCTGTATCAGGAAATTTTCACCATTAGTAAAACATTGAGCTTACGGGCATCAAAATCTCACCAAATAGATTATAATTTTAAAATCGATTTTTTTTCAAAGCATTGGGGTAGTTTTAAAAAAAAAATGATAAATAAACTGATTTTAACGACCAATTAACACAAATATTGATACTTGTGATGAGAATAAAAATCTTGATGAAAACTTGAATTTCTTTTTTTTTTTTTTAAAAAAACAACAGATTATAATGTATTAACAATTAAATTTTCAATAACTAATACAAATGTTGGACCCTCCTTAAAACTTTACTGCGTTGTTTTCAATGACTATGGGGCTGACTTTCCACACAAATACACAATTTAACTCAGTCCAACAAATTCAACATGAAGATTCACAAACTGTTAAATTTTTATTCTGTAAAGGGCATTCTGACCTCAATGAGCTAGCTAGTTTACTTTTTATTTTTATGTCTGTTTGCAGGTTGTAAAAACTATCAGTATGCTTGCTCTGACGGTCGCTGCATCGCCAAGGAGTGGGTCTGCGATGGTGATGAGGACTGTTCCAGTGGGGAGGATGAGAAAAACTGCAGTGAGTTTCGGACACTTGACCCATTTTACACAACACTCGACTCTTACACAACACTCAACTCTTACACAACACTCAACTCTTACACAACACTCAACTCTTACTCTTACACAACACTCAACTCTTACACAACACTCATCTCTTAATCTCCATCAATTTAATTGAAATTAAATTTTTTTATTTTGTTAAATCATTCAGATATAGACTTACATGTCCTTTAAAAAAACACACGTTTTTTATAACAATTAAAACCCCATTCATAAAATCATTATTTTCTTTATGGGATCCATTGTTAGTGACAAGTCAATGATAGAAATATTAAAATGAAATTAATATGAGCTGTTGAATATGCTAGTTCAAGTTGTATTATTTTTTTTCATTTTCTTACTTGTAATAATAATAATTACAATTAAGATAATAATAATAATTACAAGTCTCAACAAGTAAAATGCTGTGGGTTTTTTTTTTTTAATTATGAATTATAGTCTAATTAAATAATTAGCTATTTTGCTCTCCTATTGCTGTTCATTTGATGTATAGTTTAAAAAAAAAAGGTATTCTCTGCACATGTTAGTCTTTTATCCATTTCACACCCAATAACTTTATACCTAACATGTTATGTTTTCTCAAGTTCAAAAAGTTATTGAAAGTTTTTGTGTTGATGTATTTCACTAAGGTGCAACCTGTACAAAGGAGCAGTATCACTGCCAAAATAAACACTGCATAGAGCAGAAACTCTACTGTGATGGAGATGATGACTGTGGGGACAACTCTGATGAACCTGCTTTCTGCTGTGAGTACTCTCCCCTTTCACCAGAAATACTTACATAATTAGCACAGAATAAGTATTTAACAGAGTGGGATCCTCATTTATTAAGCCTAAGAAATAAATGCCATTTAAAAAAATGTTTCGCATCATTATGTTATTCCACGATGCAATGATTACGGAGGAGCTACAGGACACATGTCATTCGTCCTCAAAACCTTAACCTTAACCCTTCCAGAGATCTTTATATAATATTTTCATGCCTTGATTTAATGCCATCAAATACACCTTTTTTTTTTCTATTATTAAAAACTTATTTTTTTTTCCCCTCATTTTATTGTGGATAGTGTTTTATCTCTATGCCTGATAAATGTGAGCTTGATAGTCTGTTGAGATTGAAGGTAACTGTTTTGATTCACAGCGAAAGAAAACCATTGTGGAGAGGATGAGTTCCACTGTGAGTATGAGACCACCTGCATAGAGATCAGCAAACGCTGCAATGGAGATTTCGATTGCCTGGATCACTCGGATGAGGATGACTGCCCCCCGTCGTCAGAAGACACACCTGTCTGCTCCCCATCTCAGTTCCAGTGCACCAACAGGCTGTGCATTGATGAGACGCTCCTGTGTAATGGAAACGACGACTGTGGGGATAACTCTGATGAACCCTCTGCTTGCGGTGGGTTCTTTCTTTCTTTTTGTATTTTTTAATCATTTGCTATAATCCTGGCTGAACGGAACAGTTAATTAGACCTATCACATATATATATATGTTATTGTATTAGACCTATCACATACATATATATGTTATTGTATTAGACCTATCACATATATATATATATGTTATTGTATTAGACCTATCACATATATATATATGTTATTGTATTAGACCTATCATATATATATATATATATATGTTATTGTATTAGACCTATCATATATATATATGTTATTGTATTAGACCTATCATATATATATATGTTATTGTATTAGACCTATCATATATATATATATGTTATTGTATTAGATCTATCATATATATATATGTATGTATGTTATTGTATTAGACCTATCACATATATATATATATGTTATTGTATTAGACCTATCATATATATATATATATATATATATATGTATGTGTGTGTTATTGTTCCAAAAGAATTTCAGTACTTGAGCTAATATAGTTGAAAGAATTTTTTACTGAGCAGATATAGACGTGTTAGTTACAGGCTTGGGAAATGAGTAAAATTTAACTTGCTTGGGTAACATGGGGAAAAGAGTAGTTTTTGGCTCTGCCGCAACATATTGAGTTAAAAAAGAGCTTGGCTGAATATTATATTCATCGGAAATTCCAACAACAGTTGTTTCATATTTTTTTTTATGATCTATCAATAACTAGCATTATTCTTAATTAACAAACGGGGAAAAAAAAATTTTCTTCCAGGTATTGACGAGTGTAAATCCAAACGGCCAGTGTGCAGTCAGATCTGTATTGAGAAGAAAATTGGTTATGAGTGCAAGTGTCATCCAGGTTATCAGTTTCAAGAGGTGGAAAATGTCACTGGCCCTGGTAATAGCAGCCAGAGAGCATCACAAAACAGGAAATGTATAGGTCAGTTGCTGGTTTCCAATTCTTTTAAAAAAAATGATTACTCCCAGTCCATTTTTTTTAATCACATATCCCTGTTGATTTGCTTATGTTTTATAAACAAACTGCCATTAAAGCAGACAATGATTCTTCAAAGAAATATTTTATGAAAAGGAATTTTTTTCATGTGAGTAAAAATTGTATTAATTAAGCGGTGTTTTTGTTAATTGAAACTTGAATGTAATTAATTTGTTACTGTTGATGTTTAGTTTGTTGGGAATTTCTCTGAAAATGTTAAAAAGTCTTGACCGAGAATTATTTATTTATTTTTTCCAGACATTGATGAATGTTCAACAACTTACCCATGCAGCCACTACTGTAAAAACACAATTGGGGGTTTTAAGTGCAGCTGTGCTGATGGCTACACCATGTTGAGTGATGGGATCTGCGCAGTAGCTGATGGTGAGTGGTGTGCCAAGATATAGCTTTGTTTTATGTCAGGTTTAAATTTACACAACATAAGTTAGTCACCTTGTTCTTATAAACTGTTCTCCTCTAACTTATATGAACTCTTTGTTTCATCTATATTTGGGCATTAAATCACAAATGTTATTAGAACACAGCTTCTCCATAAATGTGAGCGTTTTTTTTTTTTTTTTTACATTTGATATCATCCAGGCATAGAGGTTCAGCTCCTGGTTTCCAACCGGTACTACCTGAGACTCATTGGCACCAGCAAGAACAACGTCACCACGTTCACCAGCGAGCTGAGGAACTCCGTGGCCGTGGACTATGACTGGAAGGAGCAGATGGTGTACTGGTCGGACATTACCAATGACAAGAGCAGCATCTCAAGGATGGGCTACAACTTTATCAACAAGACCAAAACGTCTGTAAGATACATGGGGGGGGGTTTCTGCTTTTTTTTTTGTTTTTCTTGTTGTTTATGTATTTAGACATAATGAAATCCACAGCTTTTGTCTCCAAGTTCAGTTGGAGTTAATGTCTTTATTTCTGCCTGCAAGATTTGAGGATTGCATTGTTGTGAAAGCATAATATCAGGGTTAAATATTCATCACTGTGTCATCAGTTTGTTTGTGCACTTCACATTAAATTTTCTGGACAAGATTCCCCCCCCCCCCCGATGTCGGTTATGTGGTTAACTCATATTTGCTTTGGTAGTGAGCTAGATCTGTATGCTGTGGCCTGTCCAATTGGTTGCAGGCTCTGCTCCTGGCATGTCTCCCTCATTTCCTCCATGGCCACTGCACCATCCGCTGGGGTGGGGGTGATACTAGGGCACCATACAACCCCCCCCCCCCCATTTGTGGTTGATAAGACCCAAGAGGTGACATCTCATTTTTACAGGGAAATTTACAGATCACATCTTATCTAAAAAAAATTAAGAGCTAGGTGTTTTTGCATTTATGATTGACTCTCTTTTTTTATGTTTACTTTTGTCACTGCTAAATTCTTAAAATATTAATCTCAAAGTTGGTTTTACTTGTATTTTACTGTTTTTAGCTTCACCATTCTGTTCATAGATCTTTCTATTTATCAATTGCCCTAACCGTCACTACCAGTCATTGCTGAAAATGAATTTATTTACAGATGACTGTTATCTTGTAAATATAATGTATTAATGACTTGATCAGATTTACAATTTATTTACAGATGACTGTTATCTTGTAACTATAATGTATTAATGACTTGATCAGATTTACAATTTATTTACAGATGACTGTTATCTTGTAAATATAATTTATTAATGACATGATGTATTAATGACTTGATCAGATTTACAATTTATTTACAGATGACTGTTATCTTGTAAATATAATGTATTAATGACTTGATCAGATTTACAATTTATTTACAGATGACTGTTATCTTGTAAATATAATTTATTAATGACATGATGTATTAATGACTTGATCAGATTTACAATTAATTTACAGATGACTGTTATCTTGTAAATATAATGTATTAATGACTTGATCAGATTTACAATTTATTTACAGATGACTGTTATCTTGTAAATATAATGTATTAATGACTTGATCAGATTTACAATTTATTTACAGTTGACTGTTATCTTGTAAATATAATGTATTAATGACATTATCAGATTTACAATTTATTTACAGATGACTGTTATCTTGTAAATATAATGTATTAATGACTTGATCAGATTTACTAAAATGACGGTAGCTGACCCTCCCAAGTGTTTTTATATGCAGGCTCCTGAGTTTCTACACACCAACACTGTAAGAAATCCAGACGGCCTGGCCGTAGACTGGGTTGGTCGTAACTTGTACTGGTGCGACAAGACCACAGACACCATTGAAGTCTCTAAACTTGACGGCAAGTACAGGAAAGTTTTACTCAGGCAGAAATTACAGGAACCACGAGCCCTTGAGGTGAGTAGCTTTTATACTTTTAGTTTTTTTTCTGTCATATTTCTCTGTCCTTATCTTCACCAGCTTTTTACTTCTTATAACTATCAAATATTGTGTTATAAATGAAAATTAATTTTGAAGACTGCATTGTCTTAAATCTCCCATCAGACCCATTTTTGGCATCAGCTAATTACCAAAAATTAAACGGTATCTCTTAATTAATTTTTTTTTTTTTTTTGGCTCCTCAAGTTATTTTTTATCTTTTGTTGAAATCTTATGTTGCTGTTTTTTTGTGATTTTCGTTACTAAATGATTCCACTAAATTATTGATGTTTCTAAATAAGTGGTTCTTGTTTTCATCCAGGTGTTCCCACAGAAAGGTTACCTGTTCTTCACCGACTGGGGCAACACCCCTCACATTAGTCGTATGAACATGGACGGCACCGGGCTGGTGCAGATCATTAACGAAACCATCGCTTGGCCTAATGCTCTGACTATTGACTATGTTACTGAAAAGGTAAAAAAAAAAAATTGTTGAAAAGATGTTTTTTTATACATGACACTATAGTGACAACTTTTTATTTTCTCAGAGGGGTTCCCAATCTTTTAAGATTTAGGGGCTCTCTGTAAAGTATGTTTGTTTTTTTTTGCAACCCACGTGTTAAAAAAAAACATTAATGAAACTCCAGGCTCAAATTGAGATTTTATTTTCCATATGACAGGTGATTATTGATTGGTATAGGACAGGTGATTATTGATTGGTATATGACAGGTGATTATTTATTGGTATATGACAGGTGATTATTGATTGGTATATGACAGGTGATTATTGATTGGTATTTTGGTTTAAAGTGCAATTACACATATTTACTTTGGCTGAAAATCAAACTTAAGTTATATACAAAGTTGTAAAAGGAAGTAGTAATCTTAAAGCATCCGTGTTTAAATTCAGTGCAAGTTTTGAATTGACAACTACAATTCATATTATTCTATGGGGTAAGCATTTTTAATGCAGTTATCATGTCATCCGACATTCTATTAATTTCTCAACCTCCTTCTTCAATAATATATATAAAAGCGATTTGGCCTCTGCGTTAAATCGAAAGTAAAGAATTAATACAACAGCATTCCAGTTTAAAATACAATCATGAAAAAATCGGATCTGCCTGAAACCAATGATATTTTAGCCTACCGATCAAGCCTAAGGGAGATAACTCTATTCTTTGCAAAGGTTTTCCAAGGTACAGCCAGTATATATGTGTATATATGTATATGTGTATGTGTATATATGCATACATATGTATCACTAATTAATTAACTTTTAAAATGCATTTATTAACCCAAACTTTTTAAAATAAAAATAAAAAACTATCTTTTCATTTCCATCTTATGAAAATGTGATTCTGAAAATATGTTTACTACTGTACAATATGTTTCTACCAATTATTGTTCAACTAGCTTTTTATATTTTTTTCTTTAATATTCATTTCTATTTACATGTGGGTCTAGAGCCCTAAAAAATAGGAATCCTGCATTCTGAAAATATCATAGTCCCTTCTCCAAAACACCCACACAGTCAAACTCTCTATAAGTGATGTAAACTGCTAGTACATTCCCTTCTCCAAAACACCCACACAGTCAAACTCTCTATAAGTGATGTAAACCGCTAGTACATTCCCTTCTCCAAAACACCACACAGTCAAACTCTCTATAAGTGATGTGAACTGCTAGTACATTCCCTTCTCCAAAACACCCACACAGTCAAACTCTCTATAAGTGATGTAAACCGCTAGTACAATCCCATCTCCAAAACACCCACACAGTCAAACTCTCTATAAGTGATGTGAACTGCTAGTACATTCCCTTCTCCAAAACATCCACACAGTCAAGCTCTAAGAGTTGGAAACTGTTAGTATTGTTAGTTAAGAAGTACTTGCAGAAATCTCTTACTCTAACTTATTTCAGATCTTCTGGGGAGATGGAAGCTTGGACTATATAGGGATGGCAGACCTTGATGGCTCCAACTTCCGATACATCATCAAAGACAACAAGAAGATTCCTCATGTCTTTGCTCTGGGTATCTTTGAAGGTTAGTGACTGGATAGTGGTCATCAAATTGTTGATTGTCAAAACCTGGACTTGAATCAGCATTCTTTTGATTGGCTACCACATAATTAAACAATCTTGTCGACACTTGCAGGCTAGAATGGTTGCATGTTTTTAAAAAAAAGTAATTTAATACAAATTTTTACCAATGAGAGGCTGCATACCTAATGTCCCTCCATCAAAAGTGAAAAATTATTCAAACTCATTTTAGCTACTCATAAGCTATGTCTGTGCTATGTCTGTGGTATGAATATAAATGCTGGGGATAATCATTTTTTGATTTTCAATCATTTCATTTTTCTCAAAAAAATCACTGTTTGGGATAAGCTGATAATGTGCACTGCCCTGCAGTTATACTGCTTAAACTTTGATAATGCATGCGGCCCTGCAGTTGAAAAAGTTTTTTTTTACAGTATTTTTTTAAACTTCTGTTTCAAAGAGCAGATTAGAAATCTATTGTTTTGTTTTTCTTATTAAGTTGTGAACAGATGTTGATCGGAGAAATTTAATCCATTTCGTCTGCAGGCGTTCTGTACTGGACTGACTGGGAGAAGAGTAGCGTGATGTCTGCGGCTAAATTTTCTGGCAGCAACATCACCAGAAATGTGGACTTTGTCCAGAGGCCCATGGACATTCAAGTTGTCCATCCTTTAAGACAATTACCAGGCAATTTTTAGATTTTTTTGTTTTTTTGATAGTCGATGAAATAGTCGAGACATTTAAATAGAGATGTATTTCTTCTCCGTTCTGATCACGTCCATATACAGTCTATCACAATTTTATGTCACCAGTTGTAGACAGTAAGAACATGTCCCCATGTGACTACAAGCAGTGCCTGTACCTGTGTCTACTTAGACCCGCCCTGTCAGGTGGAGGAGTGGAAGCGGTCTGTGCTTGTCCTGAGAACCATTACCTGGCCAAGGATGGTAAAAACTGTGTTGCCAATTGTACCACGTGAGTAATCTCTGGTTCAGATTATCTACATTTTATGTTTCCTTTATTTTTTCCCTTTCAATCTTAAAATGTAATTAGCTGATGGACTAGCGCAGGCTTAAAAGAAGATCATGTATGTTTTTTTAATAAAAAAAAATGTAAACTATGGTAAGCAATACATTTAAAAAAAAAAAAAAATTAAATAAGTGTTAAACAAGAAAAATTAAAAGATAATTTCCATCTTCGGATCAAAACAGAGGGGGAAAATATTCGCAGCATTTTTCTAATATCTGTAGTATACGATTTTTCTTTTTACAAATTTTTACTGATGAATCAATTTACTAATTTTAAATGTATTATTATAAAATAGGCTTCACTCCGTGTTAATCGCCAGCAAATGTTCATTTTAGCTCTCAAATTTTGTGCCCAGCAAGCTCTAAGTGCATTCCGTTCTGGTGGAAATGTGACAATAACACTGACTGCCCAGATGGCAGCGATGAACCTCCTGAATGTGGTAAAGAAGAATGTTTTTGATTGGTCTCTTTGACGATAAGTAAAGAAGAATGTTTTTGATTGATCTCTTTGACGATAAGTAAAGAAGAATGTTTTTGATTGGTCTCTTTGACGATAAGTAAAGAAGAATGTTTTTGATCGGTCTCTTTGACGATAAGTAAAGAAGAATGTTTTTGATTGGTCTCTTTGACGATAAGTAAAGAAGAATGTTTTTGATCGGTCTCTTTGACGATAAGTAAAGAAGAATGTTTTTGATTGGTCTCTTTGATGATAAGTTGGCATGGGAAGTTGTTTTTTTTTTTTTTATTTAGACAAAAGTCAAATGGATGGGTACAGATATAGACAGATGTCTCTGTGGCTTTGTCCAAGTTTAGTCTCTAATTTTAATAAATGTCCCCGTTGACCTGTCTTAATTTTTTTTATCGCTGTCATGATTTGCTACATCTACCAGGGGAATACTTCTGCAGTGAGTCTGGCCTGTTTCAGTGTAGCAATGCCACATCAGCTAAAGACTGTCTGCTGCCTAATCAGATCTGTGATGGTAAATCCCAGTGTCCAGATGACTCTGATGAACTCAACTGTGGTCAGTTTCTGTGTTTTGTTCATTTTTTCGTTTTTAAAAATGGAATCTTTTAAAAAAAAAAAAAAAGCGTTGCCTGTTTGATAGTTTTTTTTCTACGGAAATCTTTAAAAAAAAAATATGAAAAATGATACATAGCTTGCAACTGTGGGTGAAATGGCATTGTTAAGGGCTAAGACAGAGGTCTGTGACATTTTAATATCAATGACAGCTGGTACACATTTTGCATTATCTATTTCTGCTGATCTCTAATCAAAATGCCTTAAAATTAGCCAGGGAAAGAATGTGTATCTAGAGCATTCAGCTAGCAATGCCATTTATAGACATATTTGATATGACCTATTACGTATCACTAATTCTGATATTCAAGATATCCGGGCATTATTAGGGGGAAAGAATAGGTATCAGGGCATTGTGTTGGCAATACTATACAGTATCTTGAGAAACCAGACTATTGTGTTGGCAATATTATACAGTATCTTGAGAAACCAGACTATTGTGTTGGCAATATTATACAGTATCTTGAGAAACCAGACTATTGTGTTAGCAATATTATACAGTATCTTGAGAAACCAGACTATTGTGTTGGCAATATTATACAGTATCTTGAGAAACCAGACTATTGTTAGCAATATTATACAGTATCTTGAGAAACCAGACTATTGTGTTGGCAATATTATACAGTATCTTGAGAAACCAGACTATTGTGTTGGCAATATTATACAGTATCTTGAGAAACCAGACTATTGTGTTGGCAATATTATACAGTATCTTGAGAAACCAGACTATTGTATTAGCAATATTATACAGTATCTTGAAAAACCAGACTAATCTTAAACTTAAATTGTCCTGTGGACTTAAACAGTCCCAAAGTGTTTTTAATTATAAAAAAAAAAAAAAAATGATTCCCTTAGTTCTTGAGAGCCGTCGCAGCAGATGAAATGTAAAAATTCTTCTGTTTCTGAAACCGCTGCCTATTAATTAGTTGTGTGGCGAGCACAACGCCCAGCCGCCTTTACCTCACCCACAAAATGGGGTACCCTTTGAGGGATTTAAACCAACTTTGACCAGGTCCGGGGGAAAGTTTGAACCCAGGACCCTCAGCTCTAAACCGCCTGTCCCCCCCCCCCGTCCCCCTGTTGCTCTACCATTGACCTGTTTGTGTTTATTCCATTAACAGATAGCTACACCTGCATGGAGCACTACAGTAAATGCCAGAAGGATAATTTATGTATTCCCAACTTTAAAATCTGTGATGGACACCCTGACTGTTCAGACAAAGAGGATGAAAAGAACTGCCGTAAATAAAACACATTATTATTATTTTTTCTTAGCACAAAGTGTTGTAAATTATTATTGTTGTGTCCTTAATACAAACTGCCATACTTTCCATCTTAATCTGTGACCCAAAAATTGGACTTTTTCAAACAGATTTCTTAATATGTAAAAGTTGAACCCTGCTTTCAGGCCCAATTTTTTTTAATAGATAAAATGTGTCTTAAACATTGAAAAATACATTGAATAGTTTTAAAGTAAGTGTTCACCAACCTGAAAATTTCTCCCTAGAACAGAACTTTCTGAAACATAAAGCACTATACTGTATACAGAAATGAAACTGTATAGTGCAAAATAGTATGTCTGCTGACCGGAATAAGTCCATTACTAATTCCTTTCTTTTGATAAATGAAGATCATTCGAGTTTTTCTATGATAATAAAAAAAATATCGTCAAACTTAACATCTTAATAGTATTAAACACTAAAAAATTGTTACAGTTTTAAAAATATAATTGCTAAGACTCGGTAAGACAAGCACTTCAGTCAGAGTATTGTACGTAGACAGGAATGAGTTATTCTTTTCTTAGCTAAAATTAATATTTTAGAAGTTTGCCTTCAGATATATTTCATGTTACTCAGGCAAAATAAATTTTTTTTTGTTTTGTTTATTAATGATTGGTTATTAATTTAAATCTTTTTTTCTTCTATTTATCTTGACATTTTAAGTAGATTTTTTTTTTGGTCTGTTTGTATTTGTCAGTTGTGTATTTGTTCCCTGGGAAAAACTCTTCAAACAGCGAAACTAAAAATCTTGGCTGTTCTGCAGTAGAAACCTTGACTTGTTTTGCATTTACCATTAGAATATCATTGCAACAAAACAGAGATGGAATCTGTCGGGTCCTTAGATATCAGAATTTCCAACCTATGGACTCTTGGCTTTAGTTTCTCGACAAACCCAAAAAATAAATTTTGTCGTTTTATTGAGATCTTTTTAGCCAAATTTCTTTGTTGTTAAAAGCAAGGACTTTCCCTCTAGTTGATCTATTTTAATGATTCCTTTTATTGGTGAATGGATTACATGTACACTATTTCATTTATAAGAGTTGAACTGAACATATTAATTTTCACATTTATTGTTTTTTTTTTGGCTTTTGAACATAACCTTTCAATTTTCTGAAGGAAATCATGAATTGCTTATTATTATCTTTCAGTAAACTAGATAATAAATGTCCAAAGTGATAAGGATTATCTTACATTAGTTCAATTGTTGTTGTTTTTAATCTTAACTTTTTTTCAGAATATTTACTGATTATCTTTTGGCTAATTTGGAATAAATGTGCGGCTAGTAACTTTGAAATGTACGATAAGTTTTCAATTATAAAATCAGCTGTATCCGTGCTCACTTAGAATCTGGTTTTCTCAATACTTCTAGCTGTGACGGAATGCAACGCCAGTCAATTTAAGTGCAACAACAGCCGCTGCGTGCCGTATGTCTGGAAATGTGACAATGATGATGACTGCGGAGATGGCAGTGACGAGCCTGAAAACTGCAAGACATCCCCATGTCCAAAAGATTTCTTTAAATGTAACAGCACCGGACGGTGTATTCCTGAGGTTGGTTTTTTTTGTTGTTGTTGTTGTCGTTTTCTTTTTTTAATTTCACTGTTAAATTTGTTAATGTTGGGTTGAGGGGTTGGAGAGTTTCACTTTTCTTGGTTAATTCTTGGATTAGTATCCGTATCTTTCTTGCATACATTTTTTTTTGGAGACTGTTTATATGGAAATTATGGAAAGACATTTAAAAAAATCATTGATAAATATATATATATATATATGTACTGTAAAAATTAAAAAAATCATTGATAAATATATTTATTTACTGTAAAATTTGTAAAGAATGAGATAAGACTAATTCTAGATGGTCATGCTTTACAATTTGTCTTATTCATTTTATTTTCCCAGTCATGGAAATGTGATGGTGACTATGATTGCAATGAGCAGGACACATCTGATGAAGACTCTGAAGAGTGCCGTAAGACTTACCTCTTTTCTTTGTGCTCAGCTTTAAAACCTGATATTCTGCCTTGTTTTGTTTTTATAATTTAATTAAGAGCTGCACCATAATATTTAGAAAAGAATATGCTCATTTAAACATTTCTTTTACTCACCGTCAATAGAATTACCAGATTGCCATCATGCTGTGTTCAGTTTTTTTTCTGTACTTTTCAAACAGATACTCTGACTTGCGACCCGACGTTTTTCCGCTGCAAGAATGGCCACTGCATACCGGGTCGTTGGAGATGTGACTTCCACGATGACTGCCGAGATGGGGGTAGCGATGAGATGGATTGCGGTGAGCATCTATTCAATGTGTCTTGTCCTCTCATTTTAAGGGGTTTATCTAAACTTCATCTTGATATGTGGCATCAAAAAAATATGTAATTATCTTTTACCATTAGTTCAAGAACATTACTGAGACTTTAATTTAATTAAGCAAGAAATGAAGTGAAGTTTTTTTTAATTAAATATCTGCAACTATAGTCTAAAAGCTTTGCTTTTGTTTCAGGATTAGATTTCTAAAATATAACAACATGAAATAAATCACATCTCTATTTTATTTATGTTGCCTCTTTTTATCTGCCAATAATTCAAATTAAAAAACAAATGTTTTTTGGGGTTTTTTTTTTTCAGTTCCTCACAACTGTTCATCCACTGAGTTCAAGTGTAATTATGGCGGCAAATGTATTCCCAAGTCACTTTATTGTAACGACGTGTTTGACTGCGTGGACAAGAGTGACGAGATCGGTTGTAGTAAGTGCAAACATTATGATCTTTGTTTCCTGTTAAATAATGCAGGCTGAGTGAGTCAAAGGAAATGGGCAAAGCTAAGCGACTCTGGAAGGACATTTATATATATACATAGTAGTCCTGCTTAAAAAAATGTTTTTTGTGGACTCTGTTCTGATGTTTGTGAGCACTCTTTGCTCACACCATAGAGGGGAAAACTGACCATGATGTTGTTGTTTATAATGCTGAAAAATGTTCTGTTTACCGTAAAAGACTTGACCTATGGCTTCTCCGTAATTAATAAATGGAAACTTGAACCAATCACACAAAACCAATGACATATATACTCAAGTCACTTTTTTTTTTGTCTATTGCTTAAACCCACTGAAATTTCATCGACACCTTCAAAAAGAGCCTGTGTTATTTGTTTGTATTTCTATAACTCATGGGTTAAAAAATCAGTACAAATATATTTGTAGGCAAAAATTATTGGGTTTAGACTAAAAATAATTTTTTTATTTAAATAATGTTCAAAATGATGTGTTCATTTTTTCCTTCTAAATTTTTTGGGGTAAAAATATTTTCAGTTGCAGTCAATAAGGCAATATTATTTGTCAACTTCTGGTCATTTCAACTTTTGATTATTATCTGGTGCTGTAGAGAATATGAACTTAATAAATCTTGTGTGTTTCTGTTTCAGAGTATGAGTGCAACAGCAGTACAGAGTTCCAGTGTGGGAAGATAAAGCACTGCATTCCCCAGAAGTGGAAATGTGATGGGGAGACCGACTGCGCTGATGGAACAGACGAGATGCAGTGTGGTCAGTTGACTTTCTCTCTCTCTCTCTAACAGAATATCTTTTACGAGCTGCATCCTGCAAAACATATCTTCTTATAAGCACTCTAGATTAACTTTAATTTTTTTTTTTCTTCTTGTTCTTGTCCCATTCAAAATTACAATCCCATTAATTTTTTTTTTATATTAGTAATAGCAACATATGTAATGCAATTGTTCAGACCTTGGGGTAACTTGACAGAGATGCGAATGTTTTAGGTCCTTGTCCAGACCTTGAGTTATTGGGACAGTGAGGCAGATAAACTTATAAAATATATTGTTATTTTTTTTTGTTATGCTTTAAGTACAAGTACTAACTTATTAATGTTGAGATATTTTTAACACATCCTTCCTTGCATTACAATGAAATTGTCCAGAACGAAACTGCACAGAGAAAGAATTCAAATGCAAGAACTCTCAGTGCAAGCCCAAAGAGTGGCAGTGTGATGGGGATGACGACTGTGGAGATAACTCTGACGAAGCTGAAAGTTTGTGTTGTGAGTAGTCTTATCCTGCTGTTGTGTTTTCTTTTTTTTTACACTGACTGTTACATATATTTTTATAATTTGGATGTTGTGCTTTTTCATCCTACAGTCGCTCACAATGACTACAAATAACGAATTTGTTAACCTTATGTTCCTGATGAAAGCAATAGAAACATAGTGTAAATGAAATACCAAGCCACTCTCTATCAATTAAACTAATAAATTTTTTATCCCTTTTTAAAGACATAATTTACACCTAGTTAACTTTTAGGACTGCGCTTTTGCCAATCTCTTAGCCTTGAGAACAAAATTCGAGATATTTGAGTGTATCTTGTTATTTCATTTTAGAATCTTAGAAGACTAATTAATTTTCACAATCATGAGATGAGTTTGCCTGCCACCATTTTCATACTTAACATGACAAATGTAGTGTTGAAGAAATACTTGGTCATTCACTGTTCAACTAGACTAAACAAATGTAGTGTTGAAGAAATACTTGGTCATTCACTGTTCAACTAGACTAAACAAATGTAGTGTTGAAGAAATACTTGGTCATTCACTGTTCAACTAGACTAAACAAATGTAGTGTTGAAGAAATTCACTGGTCATTCACTGTTCAACTAGACTAAACAAATGTAGTGTTGAAGAAATACTTGGTCATTCACTGTTCAACTAGACTAAACAAATGTAGTGTTGAAGAAATACTTGGTCATTCACTGTTCAACTAGACTAAACAAATGTAGTGTTGAAGAAATACTTGGTCATTCACTGTTCAACTAGACTAAACAAATGTAGTTGTCATGGTATAGTTATTAGTACTACGCACACAGGTGTGTGTGTGTCTTTGGAGCTTGGCCAACCAGGTCAACATGTAGTCACGGGGTCATGATTCGAGATGTTTATAGAAAATAAATATGTTGTTTATTATTCTAGATATTTATAGAAAATAAATATGTTGTTTATTTGTAAATTGTATTGACTAAATGAGTGAGAGACAGAGCGATGTGGAATGTTCGAGATGGATGGAAGGAAATTATATAAAGACGATGTTCAGTTGAGAAAGGGGATTGGAAAAGGAGTTGAGGCAATCGAGTCAGTTAAGTTATTTGTGTTCAGAAGTTCAGTTGAGTAAGAGAGAGTATTCGAGTACATATCAGAAGTTTTAGTTGATCAGTTAAGTTCATTGTTAACAAGTATTATTCATTGGATTTATTCTGTTTATTTATGTTATTGCGTCGTCAATAAATCATATGAACCATGGACATGGATTGAGTTTTCATTATTAACCAGCTCACACAATAACGTTTATTTACAGTAGTGTTGAAGAAATTTACTGGTCATCACTGTTCAACTAGACTAAACAAATGTAGTGTTGAAGAAATTTACTGGTCATCACTGTTCAACTAAACAAATGTAGTGTTGAAGAAATTCACTGGTCATTCACTGTTCAACTAGACTAAACAAATGTAGTGTTGAAGAAATTCACTGGTCATTCACTGTTCAACTAGACTAAACAAATGTAGTGTTGAAGAAATTCACTGGTCATTCACTGTTCAACTAGACTAAACAAATGTAGTGTTGAAGAAATTCACTGGTCATTCACTAATCAACTAGACTAAACAAATGTAGTGTTGAAGAAATTCACTGGTCATTCACTGTTCAACTAGACTAAACAAATGTAGTGTTGAAGAAATTCACTGGTCATTCACTGTTCAACTAGACTAAACAAATGTAGTGTTGAAGAAATTCACTGGTCACTCACTGTTCAACTAGACTAAACAAATGTAGTGTTGAAGAAATTCACTGGTCATTCACTGTTCAACTAGACTAAACAAATGTAGTGTTGATGAAATTCATTGGTCATTCACTGTTTAACTAGACTAAACAAATATTACTTTAGATAAATTGATGGAAAAACATTTTTTAATTTGTCTACATGCAGTAAGTCTCATCTCAGTAAAGATGGATGTCAGTTAATGCCCTGGTAAGAAACTCATTATCATAAACAGAGGTTACTGCTAAATAAATTTTACGGATCGTGAGATGCATCCATATATTAGAGAGAGAAACAAGAAGAAAAAAAAATATTCAACGCTTTAGCTGAACAGCATTCAGATTATACAGATTTGAAAAATATAGTAGTTTTCCAACTTGAAATATGAAATGTGCAGGAGGTGAAACAAATAATGAAATTTATTAAACATCCATGTCATATTCATGTCACATCCATGTCATATTCATGTCACATCTAAGTCACATTTAAGTAAGTAACAGATGGTCAAGATGAGACTTAAAATTTTAAAAAAATCTTTTACAAATGTTTTTTAATTTTGTGAAGTCGTTACACAGAATAATGAACTTATGTTGAAAATATAAATGTGAAGATCTTTTAATTTAATGTCAACTAATCTATGTAACAAATAAAAACATCCAATATTCCCTTTTATTTTTTTTATAATATTAATAAAAATATTCAGTTGCAGCCCATTTCATGTCATTGGCCAAA